>MU225509.1:832463-848327 GCA_018584345.1 Thuja plicata | reverse complement strand
CAAGTTACAACTTTGCAAGTGATACTATCACCTGCAATTACAATTTCTAGCATTACATGTAATTTGCCAAAATAAAATTACAAGTACATAATGGAAACTATATGTGTCCAGAGACATGACTCTATTTACATCATCCTTTGTCAGTCTTCATTCTTCTACAGGATGTTCTGTGATTGAGCACTTCGGTTTGGTGAAAGCATCTTGAACTAGAACACGAACTTGCATTCTTGATTGTTCTACATCACAGTGGCCTTTATTGGGAAACTATCTCAGTCTTGAAAGAAGTATATACGTTCAATCACTTATCCACCTCCTTGGATGGCTTTTCCATGTTTTTGTTCTTGCTTTGTATCATTCTTCATTCTTGGAATCAGCTTGCAAAATAAGGCCCATGCCTTGATTTATTGATTTGGTAGGTCGTGTGTGCAAGCAGGACTAACAAGGAAGTTGAACAAAATGTAAAAATAGATTACAAGTGAATTATGGGTCTTGGAATGCACATTGTAAGTGGGAAGAACATAAGCATTCACTTGTAATTGGGTAAAATGAAAATGCATCTCATATGTGAAATGGGAATATACAAGTTTGTACTTGTAATTGAGGCTCTGAGACCTGATTTCAAGTGATTTAAAGTACTTTCTAGGCTGCATTCAGGTTTTTTAAGGAAGTGGGGAACAACATCTTTAGTTGCACTTGTAGCTGAGAAAAATGAAATTGCAACATTTCATGTGGGACCGAAACTTGCATGAAAGAAATACAAATTTGGTTGTACTTGTAATTAGGGAAGAGCAACATAAAGTCTAGTTGGGTCTTGAGAACCCAACTACAAGTAACATCTAACTTGCATTTGAGGAAAATAAAAATGCAACATGTAATGTAGTTTCAAAGACTCGAAATTGCATTTTAGACATTTTATGATTAATATGACCTCATTGTTGGGTCTTAAAATGCAGTTTGCAAGCGGGTGATAAACACAAAGGGTTCATTTGTAATCAGGCAAAGACATTTCAAAACTCGATGTATTTATGGTCCTGTAGAATGTAACACATCTACAAACACAACATGTTGTAAAATGCAACGTCTTGTTTACACATCTGCAAACATGGCATGTTTTCAAATGCAACGTGTTGTTTATACATCTGCTAATGTGACATATTTTCACAGTTGGAAAACACAATGCGTTTTCAATTCAGGTTTGAAAAGTCACATAGAAAGTTTATAAGGCTTGACTTGTATTTTGGATCTGGACAATATGATTACAAGTTTAAAAATGATTACAAGTGTTTCAAAAGAGGAAATACTTATTTGGGTTTTGAATAGCATTTTGCAAGTTTACTTTTATGTTTAAAACTTGTAGAACAAAAACTTGTAATACAAGCCCCGAGACCCCATTTGCATATATATATTATTTATTGATAAAACTTTTAAAGCAAAAATAATGACTTGCAATCAGATCTTAAAGACTCGATTACAAGTAAGTGAAAATGTCACTTTACTTGTAATCATAGATTTGAAATAATATTTATAAAACTCGACATTACATAAGACCAAATTAACGAAACCAAAGAACACTAAAACACCTAGTCAAATTGGACCTTAAGAAGGTGAATGAAATTGCAAGTAATGCAAACTTGATATTTACTTGCAATTAGAAACACATTCAATTGCAGGCCAGAGATTCGATTTCACTTAAAAGGACCAACTCAACATTAAAATAAAACAAAAACATAAATAACTAAGTCAAAATCAGATTTTAAGAAGGCTATTACAATTGCAAGTAACACAAGCTTTGAAATTTACTTGTAATAACAATTACTCGCAATTATAGGCCAGAGATCTGACATTGAGGACAAACTTGCAATGCAGCCTCTAAAATACGAAATTGAAAGAAAACCCAACTTTTAAATGTTGAAACTCGACAAAAACAGAGACAAAGGACTTGGATTTTTTAACGAATGACAAGGCAATGAAAATGTGCCTCGAAAACATGTCTAGAGCCTTAAAATGTTAAAATTTTGGCTTTTTATCCCTATTTTTTACAAATAAAAATTAGGGACAACACAATAGTTATGTCCCTAAACAAAACTACCATCCATAGCATATGCAAACATCAAACAAAAGACAATATAATTAAGAACACAAAGTTATAGAGAACCACGAGGGGTGGGATCTCACGGGTCCTTATGCAGAGCCACAAACTTATTATTCATCGTGTATAATTTACATTCACTACTGACCCATGCATCATGAATTTAGCATTTAAAATCATGAGGAAACTTTTGTAGTGTTAAAATTTGAAGATCTAATCTATGAGCTTCACTCATAATTTTGTTGAAGTATGAAACATTTTTTTATAAGTTAACATTTTGTTTAGGAAATAACCAAAAAAAAAATCCTTAAGGATGTTGACACTATACGAATCTCCTTGTGTTGGTTATTACAAAAAGTTTTTTTTAGAAAATAAATCATTGATCTGAGTAATGTATGAACATTTTCCCATTGTAGACAAAGTCATTGACCTCTTATTTAGGTCAAGTGGCATAGATACACTTCTTACTTTATCTAGCATCCTTCCTTCCTATTCTAGAGGAAAAGAACATTCTTATAGAAAAATCCAACAAAGAAATACATGTATTTTTTAGTATACAAAATTTCATAAAATTATTAGCATGACCCTCAATAATTTATTTATCAAAGCAATCACATGTCTAAAATTTAATAATTGGTACTTAGTGACAAATGTGACAAAATCGTTCTTTTATAATGTAATGCAAGCAAGGAGTTAGGTGTCTCAATATAGGTATAAGAAATATCAATGCACTATTTTTCCAAGGCCAAGTGCACTACTAGACATAACCTATTACAAAGGTTTATTTTGAATATATTATTAAATTTGTTAGTGTTTTAAAGGATATTACATTATCTCTTTTCTCAAATAATAGAGTGATTCCCTCGAGATGAACAATTTAAATTGATGTCTCTTATGTATCATATGTATTGAAAGAATTGTCAACCATCTAATTTTTATAGCAAGATTTTGAAAGTTCTTTAAACTTTTGGAATTCAATGAACAACAAATTAAAGGAATTATAAGAAAATTTACACATGATTAATCAACTCATTTTCAATATCAATGATGGAACAATTTAAACTTGTAGAGTTTTTTTTCAAGACAACTTAATTTAGAGAAAAACATTGTGTGATTCAATTATGGAATATCTCAAACTTGTTGATCTAAAAACCTTGATAGTGGGGTCAATAGAGGATTGGAGAGTTTTCAATGCATTGAGATTCTTATAATTATAAATAAGAAACAAACTTGACCATAATTTTTAAAATTTCTTGAGAATGTGTACACCTAGATATGATATATGTAATTATCCTTTTGACATGAACTAAAAAATGGAGGTACAAATGTGGAATAAGAGGGTTGTGTAACACTTTGATCAATACTAGCACATCCAACACAATGAAATCGACAAATCTAATGGCACTAACGAGATGCAATTAAGTGTCCAGAGTATACAAATAGAGGAAAATAAGGACTGTGATTACCACATCCAACACAATGTACATTAAGACATCTATTGGCACTAATGACATGTACGTAAGTGAAAGTATACAGATAGAAGAAAATAAAGATTGGGATTAGGATGGCTCTAATAGCCAAAGTGAGATATTATTTGGAAATTGGAAGTGAATAACCAAGTATTTACAGTGTATTTCATATTCCAAATTATCATCAATAATATTGTATTCAATCATTTTTCTTGCAACTAGATAATATACATATTTATACACATTTTTCAAATTTCATTTAAAAATTAAATATTTATAATTTTCTAATGTCCTATTTTAGAATTATTTTTTCTATAGTATAAATTCAAACTTGGTTTATTCATGTACTCTTAATGTATCTTAGGTAGCTATCAAATTCATGTGCCAATATTTTGGTAGTGATTTTTTATAAAAAAAAATCATTCTTAGCAATTCTTTGTTTATATCAATACCTCACGTATTGTATGAACTTTTCTACATGTATTCAACTAAATGCATAGTAATCAACAATAATAGTACATATAATGCATGGTAATTCAACTAAATCTCAACCTCTTTCTTGCGCAAATACCTCACGTGTGGTGGTTCAGGGCCTTGATGTGGTGGAAAATGTGGATTTCTACCAATGTTACAAGTTGGTATGTACATTTTCTAGTTTCTAGCCTTCTCATACAGATCTTCATCGTTGGGTTACGAACTCTTAGAAACCCTTATTTTCAGTAATATTGAGCTTTTCCCTTGTGCCAAGAGGTTTTTTATTGTTTCTTTTCCTTCTACTAAGGGTCGAGATCTAGTGTTGAACAAGTTGTGGGCCTAGGGGACTCACTCTTTTTCCAGGTAAAAGTACAAACCTGTGTCACACTTTTATAAAGGAAAAGGTTAACAACACCAAAATTGTTTAGCCTCGACGACATAAAAGTGGAATTTTTGTTTAGAATTTGAAGATGTGTAAAACTGGATGAAGTTTATGCATATTATGTTTTTTTTTAAAATGAACAATAATTTATATGTTTTTTTAATTTTTAAAGCTGATTTTTCAATTGCTGAAAAATACTAAAAATCGAGGTGTCTAGTTCCCACCAAAAACTATATGTAAATAATATTTTTTTCCTCTGATTTGAAAATATGTTATAGATGACTTATATATCCAGTGCATGAAAAAATAAAAATTGGTTCTCGATGTATATTTTCTCCGTTATAACAATTCAAAGTCCAACTTACCCGAAATCAACAGTTTTCATCTCCAATCATATTTTCCCTATCAAATCTATATCCCAATCAAAAATCAAATTACATATTCTCAAAGAGGACTCTCTCTTCTAGTGAACCATATATATTTTAAATTTTTTTGATATTATTTACTATTTTTTTTCTTTTTCTGAACTAGCATCTTCTCGAATGTTAAAACACCTACTTGTAATATTTTGTAATTATAATATATTCTTTCTAATCAAAATACTTTAAAAAAATATATGAGCATATTCCTGACTCCAATCTTTAAAAAAGGGTATTTTTTGTATTTTCATAAAGTTGAGTTTTGATGGAGAAATTAGCTACAGAAGTCATAAGTTCTATAATTCTAAAAAATTGTTGATTTGGCTACCAGTACATAGGATGTCACCTATGGGGTTTTGACCGAACCTATTCTGGCTGAAACCCCATGAGTACATATAAGACAAAATTTTCTCATCTACCATATTTGGCTTAAAAATACTCATGGGGTTTTAGTTGAAACTATTTCGGTCGGAAACCCCCTGCCACAAGGATGTTATGTAGTTACCACATTAGTTCAGTCAGAATGCTTCTGGCCAAAACATTTTCAGCTGAATTCATTCATTTCCTTATCCTAGAGTGTGACACGGGTTTCTACTTTTACCCTTACACCAAACCTTGTACAATTTCCTTCAACCCCCTTACTGAACCACTCAGTTTGCATCGAGTGTGGGGTTTTCTTCCCAATCTTCCCCTTCATTTTTAGGAGAATTTATGTTTCATGGCTATTGGCAACTCTATTGGTCATTTCTTAAAGGTGGATGATACTATGGTCGACATGGTTCTTTGTACCTTTGCATGTATTTGGGTTGGTACTGATATCTCCACACCTCTTCATGGAGATGTGGTTCTCATGGTTGGGGATGGGACATGGATTCAATAATTGGATTATGAAGGCCTCCCTCTTCAATGTCTCTGGTGCTTCTCTACTAGTCACCTAGCAATATATTGTTCTCTCTTGCATCGTAAAGGCATTGCCACTTGGTGGAAGGGTGGTAATGATGATCATTTGATCATCCTAAATTTTGCTTCTTCTTTTAATGACTCTTCATAGGTTGATGATGATTCCCCTCAAGCTCCTGTTGTTGATTTGGCCTCCTTTGAGCCTATGGATCTTACACCACCTCTTGTTGTTGGTTTAGCCCCCTCTATCCATGTGGACCCTTCATTTTTTGTTTCTTCTCTGCTCCAGCCTTTGGAGGATGATGTGTAGCCTTGTCAACACTCTAGTGTTGGTGCTAGCAGCCTTACAATGAGGGTTCCTCCACTTGCTCCCCGTTGTGGTGGAGAATCTAGTGATGGTATTTCCTGGATGATTGTCTATTGGCGTAAGAAACAACATTATTCAATTTATTTTTCTCTTCTCCACATTGTGCTTGAGTTTTCTACCCATTCTTGATGTGGGTTACTAGATATTTTGCTAGAGTGTTATTATTGGTTTATTTTTTACCTTGTTATAAATGACCTTTTTGGTCTATCTTTGCAAGGTTCAACACTCTTATTTTGTTTTTATTCAATATCAAAAAAATTTGATTTGTCTTTGTAAGGGTCAACACTCTTGTTTTGTTGTTATTTAATATCAAAAACTTTTGGTTTGTCTTTGCAAGGGTCAACACTTTTTTTTTTGTTATTTAATATCAAAAACAATTGTCTATTTAGAAATGAGAGGTTCCTTGAAGTAAGTAATCAAATTATGGAGACAATTTGAACACAAATAGAATGGAGTCTTATATTGATTTTCAAAATAAGGAATAAATAAAAGTACTATTATAGTTTGCTGAAAAATAACTCTAAATAGTTCTCAGTTCAAAATTCAAATTGGACTATCACACTCTTTTTATGTGTGGACTATCACCTACAATATACATAATTTATATTTCTACTCACATAACAAAGCTCATCTCACTTGGATGTTTGGCACTTGTCATTTAGTAATAGAATCTTGAAAACTGGTTACATTGGGAAAGTATTGGTGTAGATCCTTTTCTCAGTCACATTCTTATTTGAATTAATAGTAATAGGGTTGAATAGCTAACAATTGACTATTGGGAATTAATGGAATGACACTTTTCACAAGCATTTCTATGTTGATAAAATAACACCTACAATTATAAAGGAGGAAACAAATTTAAAGGATATTAAGCTTCAATAGAGTGGAACTATGTAATAATAAAATATGTCATTTCTTTAACAGCTTCTCTATTCAATGACAATTAACTATTCAAACATCTCCAACCTTCATACCTTGTAAATTATTTTTCTTTCCTTGTTGACTAGATTTCTTTCAAAGTTGACACTAACCACAAGTGATGAGCACTAATGTTTGTAGTCATTGCACTTCCAAAAATACATCAGCACCAGCCAAGGAGATAGAATATATATCATAGGTTGAATAGTATTCCCATCAGACACAATAATTTGGAGTTGGTCAACATGTTTAACCTTAATTAAGTTATAAGTTCTATCACTATTAATTAGGACCACAAATTGTTAGTGGTTGATGTAGCCAATGACTTTTGAAGGTTGCTAAAGTTTGAATCAATATCTTGATGTGTCCTCTATTGACTCGCTATATGGTAAATGTGCTTGTAATTCATCTTCTAAAGACTCCTCAATATCACTAGGCATCCCTATGGAATCAATGAGATACAATTATTGTTCTCTACAAAGATGATCTCTCTCATTTCTATCAAAATTAAAATGGATTCTCTTAGCTCTTTTCTCAACTAAATCTTCCTAAGATAACATGTGGATAATGGTATATATATTTCCTCTATCGATGGAAACCTTCTTTTACCTAAATGATTAGGAAGAAAATCCTAAAATGTTTTGGTGAGCTACAAGTTTGTCTTCAAGTAGTCAAGTTGTGGCAATAACACATGTTCATAGATTGTGGGGTATACATCTTAACCTTAGCTCAAATCTTATTTTTTAAGATATAAATAAATCAATTGAAAAGAGAAGAACTTGAGAGGCCTTCCATCAAATTAGATACCTCAAATTTAGTGTTGTAGTCAATAATAGTGCATATCTAGACTAACTTGAAGAGCCTAACATATACAACATCATAGAGGTCCTGCAAAATGGATTGGAAGGGCTTTCTAAATTTTAAGCTAGTAGGATATGTCAAACAAAGATCATGTACAACATTAATACCATTATGTTTCCACTCCTAAAATGAAGCTTTCCATTATGACATACACTGCAAGAGAAATTGGGAATATTTCACAAAAAAATAAACAAGCTCCATTGTTTCAGTTGCATTAAACATAGATTCTAACTCCCCAATCCACATCTAAGAATTGTTTAGATTCCCTAAACCTTTGACTTGTACGTGAAATAATATGTAACTTTTAAAAACAATCTTGAAAAATTAGTATTATTTTTAAAAGTAATTAAATTTTAAGACTTTCACAATCTATAATAATTGAGATATAATTTTTTGTGTGATAGCATTGTGTAAAGCTTGTTTAAATATAGAGAAATCAAAATCATGAATTAATATTTATTAGTATAAAATTGGTTTATTTAATTTGAAATAAATAATAAACATTTCATTAAGTACTTATTGTAGTAATTAGACACACAAAAAAGTCAAGGATAGAAGAGACCTTTTCCAAAAATGATATAACAAGCTCTTTAATGTCCAAATACATGATATGGTCATACTCACAATTTTGGAGACTAAATAATGTGAGAGGTTAAATTTTGATTAACGGTCATACTAAACATAACTCACTCATTACAAGCATGGGAGTATCCAATAATGTGAAATGTCTACTGTCATGTCCCCTTTCTAGAGTGGACATCAGAGACGGAGGATTTGGCCTATCACTGGAGTATTGTAGGCTAGCAGAGATGGATAGGGACTCATTCAGTGCATACAGTGACCAGATTTTTGCTTTACAAGTAGTTCCTAGATTTTAGGAGATATCCCTACTTTTTAGGAGGATGTGGCAGTTTCCAGATGTGAGGTCCCATTGGACCATTCCATGGTTTCAGTTTCAGGATGACAGGGTGGGTTTCCTAGTTTCGAGGAGCATCCCTATATTTTAAGGATGGGACTGCCAGTTGACCCATCTCTTTCAGCATCAGTTACAGACAGGTGACATGGTGGTAAATATAGTATTGCGGTGCAGTTCCTTGATTTTAGGAGGCAGTTCCTACATTTTAGGAGGGGAATTCCTACTTTTCAAGAGGTGGTGTCAACTTCCAGATTTGAGGTTTTATAAGGTCATCCCTTGGTTTCAGTTTCAAGATATTTGGGTGTGTTTCCTAGTTTCTAGGAGCATCCCTAGATTTTAGGGATGAGACTGCCGGTTATCCCAAGTTGTCCGGCATCAATCACAGGCAAGTGACATATTCAGTCTCAGGATTTTGGGGTGTTTCGGGTGTTCTATGGCTATTTGGGATATATTTTAATATTTTCCTAAGTTAGCATTTTAATATTTTAAATAAGGCTATGTATATAGCCATTTTGGAGTAATAAGGGGTTTTATGACTTCATATGCCTATGTGTTATAGCTCGTCAGAAAGGTCTCAAGATTTTCTACTTGATTTTCACCTTCCAAAGTCTTTTTGTTGCTTGGAGCTATTTAATTATAATAAGGTGATATTTTCTCTATAGTTTGGACATCATAATTGAGAAATATCATTTAATTTCTCAAGTGCACTTTTAATTCTCTTTTAGGGTTTGATTTACAAAGGAAAGGGGATATAAGGAAATGAAAACCTGATTGGTGGTATCTTTGATCATTTTTGAAACCTATTTTGGACGTCATTGCTCTAGATGAGCATTTCTCACCTAGGATGCCAAACCCTAGTGACTGAGAACGGATCAGTTGGGACGTAGCCCTCAGCTGGATCAGATTTGCAGGTTCTTGTACATTGCTTAGTGAAGAAGAGAAGGAACGTAGCTGGTTGGAGATTCAGATTTTTGCTTGTTCTTGCAGCTAGGCATTGGAGTTGTTTTATCTAGATTATTGCAGCAGCTAGCCGCTCTTTGTATTGGCATTAGTTTGTAGCACTCTTTCTACATTGTGTCTACAGGAATATTTCTCTACTGTTGGCGTCAACTTGCAACGGTCATTTTGGAATCAATCTGGAAAATCTTAGGTGTAATGGTACAACTTTAAAAGAATTTCCAGAATATTGCACAATCTGATTGTATTTGATTTTATCATTATCTATTTGCAGTTGTTGTTGTTAATGCATTGTAATACTTATTCGAAAAAATACAAAAGAAGCAACTTCTTCTAAAACTTCTGTCTAGCTCTATAAGATAATAAAAAAGAAGCTTACATGAGAATATATTATTATAAATAAATTTATGGCAGCAACAGAGCAAATATCCATTTAAGATATTTCAGTGGTATCAGAGCCTGCATCCTGCCAGCCTGTAGGGTTTGAGGAAATTGGTCTTGTCAGATTTTAGGAAAGATTATGATAATTATATCATCAATTGGGTAATTACCAGATAGTAGAATAGGTGACTTCTATGCATCCAGGTAGATCTGATATACACAGATATTACACTCACAGGAGAGCTTTATATATATATATATATATATATATATATATATATATATATATATATATATATTTGAGTGAGTGATCATCACTTTATTGAAATTGAATGGATAGATAGAGGGGAACTTATAGCAATAAACAGGTGAAACTGTATAGCAGTAGACAGAAGAAACCATCAAATAGTTTGTCTGAATTTAAAAGGAAAACTGATGCCTTGGTTAAAAAGTTGGATCATAGTTGGGATATTTAGAACAGGCTTAGTGAACAGTTGTCAGATCCGGCTACCATTAACAGGGTGGCTAGATACATGGTTTCACTCTTGGACAGATCTTCTTCTCACAGGACACAGGATACGAGACAGGTTGACATGGTGAGGGAGGTCAAGAGAGACCTGCGGGATGATTTCACAGCTGCATGTGAGCCCAACACATCAGTTCCAGAGATTAGTGCCCCTCCATTTGAGTTACCCCACATGTTTATTGTAGGGTCATTACCTATCTCAGTGGATGAGCACATGACAGTTACACAGGCCAAAATTTGCATGGAGACTCAGCACTCAGTTGATGATTTGGTGGTACAGTAGGAGTTGACACCTACAATTGATTTATGTAGCACACCAGATTGTATTATAAAGAGAAACAGTGACTTATGTTTAGATTTCCATGATGATAGTTCTATGGTTGAGGTTGAGGGGATTGTTGTCCGTGGGAGTGTTGTAGTGTTGGAGGATATGACCGTGGACTCTGGATCACCAGAGGAGAAGGATACCACATTTGAGGATTGTCTTGAGGTGTTGGAATCAAATAGTATAGATTTGGATAGCGGTAATCCTTAGATTGGGTAGTGCAGGAGATGCCAGTATTGTTTTGTGTTGAGGATTTGAGCATAGAGTCTGCATGTGATGATACCAGTGTTGAGTTTGAGATAGTAGATACGGACTCATGCCAGCATGACTCAGATTAATTTGTTAGTAGGGAGTCAGATGAGGTTCAATCTGGGTCACCTGAGGAGGTAGAGCCTTTGCTAGCATCTTGGTTTGCTTCAGATAATTCCTATGCGACTCCTGAGGATGACTCCACTAGTATTGAGCCGTGTTAGTATTAGACCTTGGGAGAGGACTCTGAGTTGTTGGTGAGTGCATATGGGTCCCAGGCTCTGGATGGTTTAGCAGTTACAGAGGATACGGTAGCTGAGTGTGTTGAGGAGGTAGATTCTACAACAGCTTCCTCGGGTACAGAGGAGTTTAACAGAGATGTATTAGATGCTAGTACTCCGTTTGAGGATGTGAGTTCAGTTGTCAATTCACAGAGCTCAATTGGCAGCACACTAGGGGATAGTGTTTCTAAGAGGAGTATTTTGCGTACCCCTTCTATTCATAGTGTGGACAGTGTGCCAGGGGTGATGCATATGAGGCCTATTATTCAGAGTCATCATCTGTCTAGTTAGTTGAGAGTTAGCAAGCATGATATTGTTACTGCATTCAAGCATTTTGTTGTTGCTCAATAGTTGATGGTTGTTCATGGATGGGGTGCTCCTATGGATGATGAGCATGGTAGTTGTTACTTTTCTCTAACAGAGATTCATGCCTTATGAGAGGCTATCAGAATTTTGAGACAGGATTATTTTCGGTTGGTAGCCGACCAAGATCACCTAGTTGAGTGGGGAAGTACAGCATATGAGGCACTCTTGGATAGAGAGGATGAGGTGAGTGAGCTTACATGGGAGCTCACAAAGAATTTGGAGGTTTTAGAGAGCACTCACTTGACTCTCTAGGAGTCACAAGTTTAGTTAGCAGAGGTGACTGTGGAATTGGAACAACTTCAGTCTACACCAGCACCAGATCCAGTGCAGTTACATAGTGTGGTGTCTAGTGATTTGATGATGTCCACAGTTGGGGTTGTTGGATGTGACAGAGTTGGGGATACATCCACCCTTAATTCTAGTGTTGGAGGTACAGGTTCACTTCCATTGGATACTTGTGCAGTTGAGTTAGGCACTGCAGTAGAGGTTTGCAGTGTACCTGACTTTGGGGTGGATTCCGATTGGGATGGATACCCCAATTGGTAGCATTGCATCAGGTGATATAGTACACAATGTTGTGGGTAGTGTAGTGGACCCATCAATGTTCATTGTTTCTGTTCATGACACTACTCCTTTGATTTCTCAGCAGGGAGACATGGTATCACCTGAGTTGGTTGTTAGTGATCGCATAGTTGGTGATGATAGGCAATTGGCTACGTCACAGTTACATGATGACTAGTTATGGGTCTGAGGGGAGAAAATGGATGCTACCACCTATAAATTCTACTGCATAGAGTCATTCTTGGATCACCTTCTTGAGAGTTAAAAATTTTGGGAGGGATCTTACCGAGCTTCTGAGGGTGTTCTCATCTGGGGTACTGGTATGATTCGGCGTTTGGTGAGAGAGATTATAGGTACCTTGACTACGATTCTCCCTCATAGAGATTTTGAGGTTGGGTTTGCTGAGAGGGTCACCCAGGACCCTGTCCAACCAGTTGTGCAGAGTTTGAGATTGGAGCCATCTTTGGGTTCGCGACTGGTGGATGATGAGCCTCTAATAGAGATTAGAGCAACTTATGGCCATTACACAGTGAGGAGTGCTCATTATTTTTCCTTTGACCCACATGTTGATGATTTGATGGCACATAGACGTTGGTTGGCTCCTAGTCCTTATCATCCGTTATGGGATGGGTTCTCGCCATCAGTACTTGATGGGATTTTTGGCTGCAAGTCAATAGTAGGTGACTTACAGAGTTATGGTGACTCCAAAGATTATATACTGCATGGATATCTAGGTCCTAGTACAGCTTTGTTCAGGGGTATTCATCACTGTTGTGAAAATGGTCTACACACTCATTTGGGTGTGCAGGGGGAGTTCAGGGTGTATGTGATCTGAGTCGCCCTTAAATCTTGGTTTTTGATGGTCCCAAGATCTATTTCTCTTGGGGTTGGAGAAGAAATAGATTCAATACTAAAGTGTGGGTGAGTGGTTGTTATGGATTTTTTTTCAGAGTCATCCCATTTGTTTTTCAGGGGATGCTACAGAAGCCTGCACTTTGCGTGAGGGGCATGGCTTACAGTTTTCCATGGGATCCAGTGGATTGTGATGTTTCTTATTTTGGTGATTTCTTGAGTACAAACAATCTTCAGGAAGAGATGATTGGCATGTCCCCTTTCTAGAGTGGACATCAGAGACGGATGATTTGGCCTATCATTGGAGTATCATAGGCTAGCAAAGATGGATAGGGACTCATTCAGTGCATATAGTGACCGGATTTTGGCTTTACAAGTAGTTTGGAGCCAGTTTGGAGCAATTTCTAGATTTTAGGGGATATCCCTTCTTTTTAGGAGGATGTGGCAGTTTCCAAATGTGAGGTCCCATTGGACCATTCCATCGTTTCAATTTTAGGATGACAGGGTGTGTTCCCTAGTTTCTAGGAGCATCCCTAGATTTTAGGGATGGGATTGCTAGTTGACCCATCTCATTCGGCATCAATCACAGACAGGTGACATGGTGGTAAATAGAGTGTTGCAGTGCAATTCCTTGATTTTAGGAGGCGGTTCCTACTTTTTAAGAGGGGAATTCCTACTTTTTAGGAGGTGGTGTCAGCTTTCAGATTTGAGGTTCTATAAGGTCATCCCTTGGTTTCAGTTTTAGGAGATTTGGGTGTGTTTCCTAGTTTCTAGGAGCATCCCTAGATTTTAGGAATGAGACTGCCTGTTATCCCAGGTTGTCCGGCATCAGTCACAGGCAGGTGACATATCCAGTCTCAGGATTTTGGGGTGTTTCAGGTGTTCTATGGCTATTTGGGATATATTTTAATATTTTCCTAAGTTAGCATTTTAATATTTTAAATAAGGCTATGTATATAGCCATTTTGGAGTAATAAGGGGTTTTATGACTTCATATGCCTATGTGTTATAGCTCGTTGGAAAGGTCTCAAGATTTTCTACTTGATTTTCACCTTCCAGAGTTTTTTTGGTGCTTGGAGCTATTTAATTATAATAAAGTGATATTTTCTCTATAGTTTGGACACCATAATTAAGAAATATCATTTAATTATAAAGTGCACTTTTAATTCTCTTTTAAAGGGTTTGATTTGCAAAGGAAAGAGGATATAAGGAGATGGAAACCTAATTGGTGGTATCTTTGATCATTTTTTAAACCTATTTTGGACATCATTGTTCTAGATGAGCATTTCTTGCCTAGGATGCCAAACCCTAGTTGCTGAGAATGGATCAGTTGGGACGTAGCCCTTAGCTGGATCAAATTTATAGGTTCTTGTGCATTGCTTAGTGAAGAAGAGAAGGAACGTAGTTGGTTGGAGATTCAGCATTTTTCTTGTTCTTGTAGTCGGGCATTGGAGTTGTTTTATCTAGATTATTGTAGCAACTAGCCACTCTTTGTATTGGTGTTAGTTTACAGCACTCTTTCTACATTGTGTCTATAGGAAGATTTCTCTATTGTTGGTGTCAAATTGCAACAGTCATTTTGGAATCAATCTAGAAAATCTCAGGGGTACTGGTACAAGTTTAAAATCATTTCTAGAATATTGCACAGTCTGATTGTATTTGATTTTATCATTATCTATTTGCAGTTGTTGTTCTTTATGCATTGTAATACTTATTCAGAAAAATACAAAAGAAACAACTTCTTCTGCAACTTCTGTCTAGCTCTATAAGATAATAAAAAAGAAACTTACAGGAGAATATAATTATTAAAAATAAATTTATAGCAGCAGCAGAGCAAATATCCATTTGGGATATTTCATCTACAATTTTAGCTATATTGACTACACAATATTTATACAAATATGCTCAACAATACATGTCAAATCATGGAAACATAAACTATGTAATTGGCAATCAATGATATGTTTTCTATTAAGGGGGAACCATATTTTGAAGAGACTCAAAAACCAACACACATAAAATTCAACCAACAACAAGATTGTAGTCAAGCTACCTCTATACAACAATTGCATCAAAATTGGCCACTTAGGGGCAAATTAGTGATTTTCTTAGAGGTAAAAAATTTTCAATCAACTAATAGTTAAAATTTGGGAACCAAAATTTGGTTGATATTTTAAGTTGTAAGGAAACCTAAATCACCGTAGATTTACAAAAGATTATTTGTCTTATTTAAATTTCCAATGGTTTTTTTACTAAACTATTTAATTCAAAAAATTGTTACAATATCATATACATGATTAGATCATATTTGTTAATGATTGTAGCTTCAATCGGATGATTCCAATCGATGAGATCATATGTTGATTGGCCTATAAACATTTGATATCTATTCTTCTCTATTATTATCATGAAGCATTATTAATATAATGACAAATTTTTGAGATGACATATGTGTGTGTGTGTGTGTGTGTGTGTGTGTGTGTGTGTGTGTGTGTGTGTGTGTACATATGTATGTATATGTATATATATACATATATATGTATGTATATATGTATATGTATATATATGCAT
>MU225509.1:769236-831778 GCA_018584345.1 Thuja plicata | reverse complement strand
TATATATATATATATATATATATATATATATATATATAATTGTCATGTGTGTGTGTGTATTATTGATAATATAAAGATTTCATATGTTATATCGATTGTAATGTCGATTATGGAAATCAACTTAATACTCAATGAGATGGACGAAATGCAAGTAATAGAAATTGGCATAGTCGATAACGTTATCGACTATGATGACCACAATCATTAGTGACTGTGGTTATCACAACTAATAACCATCAGCCACCACACAATGTTGATATAATGGATGTTGATACCTAAATTGACTGTCGTTGTGTATATTATATGTGTCAACCATTATCAATATCTTGCATCATTATTATTAAGTTGTTATTCGATCATTCTCAAATCAGTCAATGATATATATTAACGATAACAAATAGTTAATAAGAGACATGACGTAAAAGCGTGAACATAATTCATGTAGAGGCATGTCCCTACGGGATACATGTCCCTTTACATTATATATACTCATTGAATGTATAACTTGGAATGTACATAGATCTGTAAGTATTATTATAAGTTACAGTAGAGACATATATATATATATCATATTATCTCAAGTGAAAATTATTACATTATATATTGGGAAGCATAACTAAAATAAAATAAAAATCTTAACATGGTACCATAGAAAAGCTTGGGAGGAAGATCTCAATATAGATGTTGAAGATTGGGCGATCTTTATCGGTGTCAATCTACATAGAACTGGGAATTCTTCACAGCATATTAATATCGCTAGCACATGGAAAGTGCACTTGGAATGATAACTATGCATGAGCGGGAGTATTGTGGCTCTACAAATTTACCCATATCTCTCCCGTGAAACAGACTACTCATTATCAGAATTAGCATAAATGTTTTAGCATATTTTCTATTGACAGTATGGCGACCATAGAACAAGAATGCAGACGACAAAAAAATGGGAATGGACTACACAAATAAAAGGAAAATGGTGATTTGTAAGTCAACCACTTCAGAAGATCGCCTACTAATTCATGCAGTGTTGAAAAATTATTGTTTCCAACAGACAACACAAAGATGGTTGGCCAATATATCAAATAGAAGAATATGAATTCAGAGGCAGAAGCTGATAGATACCAGTGCAGGAGACAAGATAGCATACAGCAAAGGGAACTCACGGGAATCATCAAAATTTGAGTATCACTACCTTATCACTGTCATGTCTGATCTACGTTGTCACTGGAAGAAATGATCATTGAGCAATATACCAAGAGGTAGATGTAGCTTGAGTTTTTGTAAGTCATTGAATGAAACCAGTGAGCAACACTGTGTACGAGGAAGATTATGGTTACATCTAGAGAAGTATTTAGAAAGGGGAGAATCAAGGAACCAGATTATAAAATATAATCATGGAATTTACCTTTCCATACGCAAGAGAATTATAAGGGATTGGTCGATAGCCAACAAACTAATATTAGCAATAGAAGGAGACTACCATTTAGGGACTGTGATCCATACATGGAATATCAGAAGGGTTTGCAAGCATATCCAGGGATAAATGGAGATTAACATGTATTGCAGTCAGTAATCACCGATAATTATCACTGTCCCTCAATCCTTTTAAAGCGTGATATTTGGGATTTATTAATTAGAGACTCTATTACAGCCATTGGATTTTCAAGATTATTATTTGGATATTTTCCAGTCCCAATTTGGAGTAAATATAAAGTACATTTCCTAGAGACTACACATTGGTGGCAATATATTAAGGAGAGGCATTGATTTTCTCCATTTATTATCTCCAAAATTTGTGGCAGAGGAAACATATATATTGGTGCGATATTTGTTTGGTTGTCGAAAATATAAGAGGGCGGTGATTTCCATCAGCTAACTTGATGTGAAATATTAGCGGACATCATCCGATGGTGGCTGCACAAATATATTGAGAAGTCTTTCATCCATGGCATTGATGAGATGAATCCATCTACATTGGCATCATCCAAAGGTGGAGTGACAACTATTAAATAAATAAAGTACACATTTATTAAAAGGTGGCGCAATAATAGAGAAAGTTGTGTTTTGCAAGTGCAATGTCACCTTCTACAAATGATATCAAATTTAATTATGTTTGTTTCGCAATAGATATCGTCATGAATCTTGCAAGCGTCACAGTTTTGAGGAACAATGTCATTGTCACTCTTAGTAACTAGTAGATGAACATATGATACTGTACGGATATGTTCTCAGTTTTCTCAAATTGCAGGATGCAATTGTGCCTTAATGATGAAACTCTTGATCTGTAATTAGCAATGTCTATCACCTTGTTTTTGATTATGGTCACACATCTCCTAGGAGCCACTCCTTGGTGTTCAAGAGGATTGTATACTTTTTCTATATTTTTCTAGTGGAGCAGTGTATACATCTTCGATTATATTTTCATTTGCAATCGAGTTGTTGGTCATGGTGACTAGGGAATTATATAAATAATAAAGAAGAGGATTTGTGGATCCACGGAATGAACACAAAACAAACACCTGATATAGGGATTAATGGCATATTGTAGACTCCAGATATAATTCTTTCTTGAGCAGATCAATACTGTTGTGAAACTGTCATCCTTAATATAATGTAAATTACAGGGTCCATTACCAACACTATGGGTTTGGCTTTGTTAGTCCCTTAATTTTCGTGAATGGAATGAATTGACTTGGTTTCCGAATTATATATTATATAGTTCCAAAATTTGGATAATGTGAATCATATTGTGTAGTCTTTTCCTAGAAGCAAAGCATATGGGAATCATGTTGTAACAAAAGCATTAAATGATGCGGTGTGCTCAATAGTCTATCATGAGTTTTTTGTAAATTGCCCAGGAGTATCATACATATATAGAAATAAGTATTTCAAACCCTTGAATAATGTTCATGAATTTTTTGAGTCATTAATTCATGCTATAACATTGAGTTAGTAAATCTTGTATGCTTCTATCATTGGTATTTCCCTTCGGAATAGTTTAGTTTTATGAACTATTTGTAATCTCTCTTTGGAATACCTTTAGGATATATCAAGAAGCATACTAAATTGCACTCAAGGGAAAGAAAACTTGATGCTTGCAGGTATGGAGCTAAATTGAAGATGGAAATCAGATTTAGAGGGAGTCTGACAATCTATTAGAGGCAACCTTGAATGAAAAGGTCAGAAGGATGATATCACATTCAGAAGAAGTCTGACATTTAATCTAAAGCAACCTTGGATGATAAATTCAAGAGTTCGATGCATGTACTTGGAGCTTCAGATGGAAGCCACATTATCATGAATGTTTGGTGTTGCAAAGCCTGGGGATAAATCCACAACTTATTACATTGACTCATGTAACTATGGAATCATACAAGTACATTTGTGTATGAAAAACTACTCCTATGAATAATGTTGTGATCAAAATGTTAGCATGGTGTAAATGATCATGGATGATGAGTCTCATGGAGCAAGACATTTTCATGATTAAGACCATGTATGCTTTTGTAACATAGGGTTGTAACATAGGGAGCTACTAGAGGATCTGCCAAATTGATCTTTGAAGATTTTGATCATAGTGATTCAGAGGGAGTAGATCATGGAGAGATGGTTTCTTTAGTATTTAGACAAGGTACATTATCACTAAAGAATGGATGACCGATATTCTCACCAAGCCTCCTACCAAAGTATAGTTTGTGCATTTTGAGACTAGCTTGGAGTTGTGGAGAATGAAGCCCTTGCTAAGAGGTATTCTTAGCATCACTGTAGATCATTTTTTATGGAGAATGGAATGTGTACATCATGAAGAAGTGACAACTTCTAAATGATTATCACTTATACTTCTGGCAGTTATTGCAAGGTGACGATCTTAAAATAACTTAATCTTCTATCATGATGGATATCATATGGTTGATTTCTAAGTAGATCATGATAGATTATATCTTGTAAATAAATGTCAATTGAGAGATAGATATTGTCATATAGATATCTACATGTTTTATTGTATTGATATACCATGGTGGATTAACATCCGTAAACAAACCATGTATAAAATGTCCCTATGTTAGGTATCACACTACGTAATACTTGTGTACATACCTTATGGACAACGTGAGTACTTGGTGAATATCATGAGACTTGATATTCTTAGGCCATTACTCTGAGTACTTGGTGAATATCATGAGACTTGATATTCATAGGCCATTAACCCTAATATCATGAGATGATATCATTATGATTGATCTTTGTGCACATACCATACTCCTGATGATATTATGAGATAACATCGGTTATAGTGGATGTCATTTTGATATCTATGTAGACCATAAATTTGAATTTTACATAGAGGTACTATTCTTTCTTCACGATATAGTAGTACATTGTATTGTTTATCTGGATAGAAATCATCCTCACTGGCTAAGTGGGAGTGTTAATGATTGTAGCTTCGATCGGATGATTCCAATCGATGAGATCAAATGTTGAATGGCCTATAAACATTTGATATCTATTCTTCTCTATTATTATGATGAAGCATTATTAATATAATGAAAAATTATTGAGATGACATATATATGAGATATATTATACATATATATTTATTTATAAATAATTGTCATATATATATATATATATATATATATATATATATATATATATATATTAGATTTAATATGTTATATCAACTATAATGTCAATTATGGAAATCAACTTAATAATCAATGAGATGGACGAAATGCAAGTAATAGAAATTGGCATAGTCAATAACGTTATCGACTGTGATGACCACAGTCATTAGTGACTATGGTTATCACAGTTGATAACCATCGTCCACCATACAATGTTGATATAATGGATGTCGATACCTAAATCGATTGTCGTTGTTTATATTATATGTGCCAACCATTATCAATATCTTGCATCATTATTATTAAGTTGTTATTCGATCATTATCGAATTACTCAATGATATATATTAACGATAACAAATAGTTAACAAGAGACATGATGTAAATACATGAACATAGTTCATGTAGAGGCATGTCCCTATGAGATACATGTCCCTTTACATTGTTTATAATCATTGAATGTGTAACTTGGAATGTATAGAAATCTAAAAGTATTATTAAAAGCTATAGAAGAGATATATATCGTATTATCTCAACTGAAAGCATTACATTATATATATGGTAAATATAACTAAAATAAAATCTAATAAAAAATCTTAACAATATTCACCTAAATTTTATAAGTTAATGTATAAATCTAAATTAATTCACCAATAATATATCATAGTTCACCTAAATTAATTGTCAATCTTTAGTTATTGTCTTTAGTTTAAAATATAAATTAATGTTCCTCATTTTAGTTTGTGAGGTAAAATGTATTTGTGATTTGTAATGCTCATGGGGCCCAAAATTACTTTTGGATCATTGATGTCAATTGAGATAAATAGTCTAAAAGTAATTGCAAGCCACATGAGCATTACAAATCATGGGTACACTTACCTAGAGGAATGCAATGAGGGTCATTAGAGTATATTTTTAATCAATGGTAGCAACTAAATATTATAGAGCCTACCCACCTAAACCCGTCAATGACTTCCACCTGTGGGCCTCCACAAATTTTATTCTTTTAAAATGGAAGGATTCATTGTAGTAATTAATGCATTTTTCTATTATTTACCAAGATTTTCTACAATATTTCGTGATGTAAAAATTGACAATTAAATTCATATTTTTCCAAAAAAAAATGGAGGAAAGATTCTCCAACAATTTTTTTTAAAAATCACCAAAAATTTGATTTTTTGTTTGTGTGTGTGAGGGGGCATGGTTCTTAAAGTTATCACCAAGGAAAACAAAGTAGAAATGACCAATAAAATAAAGGACCAATACCCTATACAACACCAAATTCCTATCTAGTAGACCCCTCACCAAAGGCATGTTTAATAGAAAATTTAAATTTTTTAAGAATTCCTCTCTTAAATAGTAGTCCATGACACTATTTTTAAAATTCTTGGATCAGGGGGAGAGAAAAGGAGAAACCTCTACCGAAGTCATGACCTACTCCACTACATATAGATTACAAGATATCTAACCATAAAAGACATGTTGTACAAAATCCAATGACATGCAATGAACAACAGTTCCACCAACAAACTCCTCAAGAGACACTAGCACAAAAGAAAGAGCATCAACCATAACTAGTCCAAGAGAAGGTGCACCTCAACAAGAGAAGGCAATCAAACAAGATCAAATATAGATGGAACTGCATCCAAATTTAATCCAACAAGAATAGGAGAAGTCACATGAGACATGCAATCCTCATAAACAAATAAAAAATCTCATAGTCAAGTATTTAAAAAGAGAATTCCTCCACCAATTAGTACAACTCATCATCCTATATCAAGAATAGGTGCAATGAAAAGAAAGGTGACCAATAGAAAATCATCTTCTACATTGGTGTAGTATCACAAATTGTATCCTCATACAATTCCATGCTCGCTTAGGCCTCACTTTGGTGGTCTTGTTTCCATGCCCCCTGATGTGAGTGATATTGCTCAACCTAAGGCTTGATTTTGCAAGCATAGTATCTTTCTTGCTCCCCTAGCATCTTTCCATCCCTCCAGGACATTCCTAGCACCCTATTCCTAGTGGAATATGGTGCTAGGTTCCATAGTCTCCCTAGACTATGGCGCTAAGCACCAATGTCGAGCCAAAAAGGACCCAAATTTGAATATGTAAACAATCAGAAAATGGTGAGTTGGAAAATATTATCCACGTAGGATTTATTGAAATTTATCAACATGTTTCATGAGGTTCACTATAAAAGGAGGTGTCCTCTCCTCATTTAAAAATTACACTTGAAGGAATTAACTCTCTCATTGAGCAAGTATTTTTGTCATTTCAAGGTAGTGAAGGAGGAGATATAGCATTGAAGATGAAATCCATGATTAAGTTCATATGTTTCTCCATGAGTGAAGACATACATGAGCTCCCTTACTAGCATCATAAACCCTTCATGACAAGGATAATTTTTAGGAGAAGGTATATTACTATGATTCAGCATTCTTTAATTCATATTCAAGGCTTATTTTAAAGATTATTGTTGTAGGGAAGGTTAAATCCTCCATTTCATATAGGTATTCAATTTTGATTTATAAACATGTAGCTTTCTATTCATGTTGATTAGTGAGCAATTTCATATATTTTACCTAGTTCTTATTACATCAAATTAATTAACACAAAAGGGGATAACGTCATCCAATTGATCTTGTGCCTAGCTCTTACCTACCTCAATTGGTTTATAGTTGGGACAATTGAATAACTCCCCTAATAAAATGGTTGATAAGAGTCGGTTTGATCTCTAGTTTGCATATTTAGGCTACTAATTTTTTATTCCATATTTCACTTCATTTTATTTGGGTGAACCCGATGTGACATGCTTTATATTTCTTATTTGGATGTCTAGATATGATTTTAATTACATTACTTATGTGCTTTGAGTGCTTAAATAGGTGGTTAATTAATAATTTCATTGATAAATTATATTTTTTAATCACTTATTCATTATAATTGTTTGCAATTGGTTTAAGAATATAAATTATATCTCTTAGCCTTATCTTTCTTGTGTATGAGCTTCATTACTCATTGTCCTTAATCCAATATCATGGTGAGAAGAAGTTATAGATATATGGCTTCCTAAGGTTTAAACATGAAGGGCATTGAGCCTAAGTTGACTAATGTATTCCCTAGTAGCTTTAGTGAGTCCTCTTCCCTTAATCTAGTACATACCATGCCCACCATTATTGAGAATTCCTCTCCTAATTCTTCTCATGATGAGTACAACGTATTTTCTACTCAAGTGTTTAATGAATAATTGGGGAAGATTGAAAATAAATTGGAAAGACTTCAACAATTTGTGATTCAAGAACATGTGGGTAGAGAGGTGATTCCCTTGATTGAAGGTTTAAGGATGTTGATTCAAAATGGTGAACATGGTGTGGAAATTTTACCAGGTATAGCTCGCATAGTGAATGAAAACACTACGAAAGTGGCTAATTGTGCTAAGGTGATCAAGGATATTCAAATCCTCCAAATCATTTTTATATGCCCATGCATATTCCTAAATATCTTCCTATTGTTCCTACATATACATCTTCATCATGGTCACCTCTACAAAAAATGTTAATGATACACATATTAGTAATGGGGGAAATCCTATACACCAATATGCTTAGGTTCCACCTTTAACAAACCTTCGATTTGTTTCTCAACCATATTATTTACCTACAAACCATAATGGTACATCCTCCAATCCTCCATCACAATCAAGATTTTCTCAATCCAACTCATCCACAAAAGCCACCATTAACCATTTGTTACAAAATGTCTCATCTTTATAACAATAATTGGCTTCCATCACCAGTTCCAAATCCACCATTCGTATATAATTTGAACTCAATCCTCTTGCCATCAAGATCCTTCATAAAACTCTCCCAAAATACATTGAGGTTCACGACTTGGAAAGTATGATGGACAAGGTGATCCCTACACTAATGTGAAAACATTTCAAACTTTGTATTGACTTCAACTATGATAAAAAAACTTCTTGTGAAACTTTTCCCTAGTTCCTTGAAAGGAATAGCTTTGGAATGGTTTTTATATTAAATTACTTATTTTTATCAATCAGCTAATGCTTTTGTTCAACATTTTCATAACAATATTGGTTCACAAGTTACTTTGATTGATTTGGTAAATTATGAAAAATGTGCTAAAGAGAAAGTAACCAATTTCATTGATAGATATAAACACTTTTAAAAATTGCTTATCCTATTTGTGATGATGATGTTCAAATAATTTTCATTAACAAGCTGCAAAAATATATTAGAAAAAATCTTTGTTTACTAAATTCACTTATTTCACACACTTTATGCACAATGCTTCAGAAATATCAATATCAAGTGAGTCAATGTGAACCTTCTTCATCAGTGACTCCAGTTGATAGGAATGAGGATGTTCTCTTTCAAAAATTTAAATAAAAAACTATGAACTTCATCAAAATCAATAGCAATAATTCTTCCATTCACGATGATTCTCAAGTGGTAGTCGTGATTCCTATTGTATCTCTTTTTGGATCTACATTCAAATCTCATACCTTTACACCTCTTTCTGAATATTCGCATACCATCATGATTTTATTGATTAATAATCATATGTTGATGCTTCCTAATTTTTTTCACATATTTACCTCTAAGCCTTTTCTACCTTTAGATCAAAAATCATTTTGGCAATTTCATTGTCAACACGGTCATGATACTGAGAAATGAATCCATTTGAACATGAAATCCAATACCTTATTGATTATAATGCTATAGTGGTGGATGGTTTAAATGATAATAGAATTAAATATGTGGAACCTCCTAATCAAAATTTTCAAATCTTAACTAATCCCTTGTCTTCCCATTCTACCAATGTTGTTGAGAAAAATGATCCAAGTTTCATTTCTATTGATGATATATCTAATGAATCAAACAATGTTGCGAACCTAATTGAGAAAAATAAGTCTAAGTGTGAACCTTGAATTACCTTTTACTCAAGGCATATCATTAATGCACCCAGTGGACCATTATACATTACTACGAAGATTAAACAAAACCTCTCCTGAGGAGTGCTCATTGATCCAGTATGTATGGTGAATATTATTACTGAAGAACATCTCTAAACATAAAAATTACATCAAGATGCAAATGATCATTTCATTTTTTTATTAAGGTGCATGATGATTCCACTTTTCCTACTATAGGTTTCATCACCCTTCCTATCAAAGTTGGTTCTAAGTTTGTAG
Organism: Thuja plicata; assembly: GCA_018584345.1. Lineage (NCBI taxonomy): Eukaryota > Viridiplantae > Streptophyta > Pinopsida > Cupressales > Cupressaceae > Thuja > Thuja plicata. The sequence continues at coordinate 821,939 of MU225509.1, read as the reverse complement.
ATGTTACCTTTTTCATTATCCTTATATCAAATCAAATCTATGTAAATTTAGGACATCCTTGGCTCAATTCCATGAAAGTTATCCCTGATACCATGATATACTACAAATCTATGAAAAAAATACATGGGTTTGCCCAAATTTTGCAAATAAAAAATTGCAAAAAACACATATGTTGTGTCCCAAAGATGAAGGCCTTCCTTTGGAATGCATGGAAAAATTTGGCCCTCACCTGTGACAAATTGAGATCATTTGGAAAATTTGGGTTGATTAAGGTGCATGATGGTTTCACTTTTTCTACTATAGGTTATATCACCCTTCCTACCAAAGTTGGTTCTAAGTCTATAGATTTTACCATTGTCGTTATCCTTATCTCAAACCAGATCCATGTGAAGTTTGGACATCCTTAGCTCAATTTCATTAAATTTATCCCTTCTACCATTCATAAGTTTTTGAATTTTCCTCACAATGGGAAAGTTATAACAATCAATCATACTCTCTTTCAACCCTTAGCTAATCATGGAACTTTACACTTGATTTTTTTTTACCTAGAAAACCCCAACCTATGAGACCTCATGAGGACATCATTTTCCTATCCTATCAAAATTTCAAATTCAATGGGATCTTTGATTTGTCATTTAGAAACCCTTTGATTGATTCTTCCTCATCTATGAATATGGATATAGTTTTTCCACCTCTACGTATTGGACATAAAATTATTCCCACTCCTTCTATGCTCTCATATATGTCATTGTTTGTCCTCCCAAATCCTATAGACAAAAATGTCCAACATCTTTCATCTCTCAACCTAGTGTATTTTCTTCTATTCCTCCTTCCACTCCTAGGTCAAAGGAAGAAAAGGAACTGTTGTCACAATATTTTGCACCCCTGTTTAGGTGGTGGTTAGAAACCTAAACAACCTTTTGAAACATGGAAACAATCTCCAAGAGTGGGGCATGAAATGTGATATTGATTTTCTGAAGAAGGTCGGCTTCCCTATAATCAGAGTGCACATAAACTACTACTTTTGAGGGAAAAGGAGAAGGATATGCTAAAGAGGAAATGAGGTTATGCACCATAATGATTGTGGTTACTCTCCCTATCTATGACTGCATTGAATATTAACAAGCACTCATCTTACACATTTCTCACTCTAGTCTTCTCTCTAAAGATTCATATATAGATCAAGAACAAATGAGATGCTATAAAGAAAGTACATTCACAATACAACATTCATGGGCATACTAGACACAATATACAAACTTAAAGAACATAAAATAAACATTTAACAACATGCAAGTAATATCTACTAACACTAAATGGTAAGAAGAGGTAAAACACTAAGGTTTCATTAATGGAAGGGAAATAATTTTCAATTGCAAAGCATAGCTACTGCCAATGAACAAAAGAGAACCCACAATATGTACACAATATTTTCTTTTAAAGAGTTGGCATAGCTTTTATTGCACATGAAGCTCAAATCTTGACTAGAGTTGAGTTACAGAAAGAAGAAAAGACTAGAAGAAATCTGATCTCTACAAACCACAAGAACACCAGAAGTGAAAGTAAGGAGGAAACCTAAATACCCCTGCGAAAAAAGAAATATCTCTACAACCATAAAAAACCCTCAACAATAACTATAGACTCAAAATTTTGTATGTTATTCCCTCTGTTGGCATGTAGAAATAATATTTAAGCCATATACAATCATTAATGACCATGGAATGGCTGGGAGAATCAAATCAATACCATAAGGTAGTGAAGGTGTCATTGAATAGGTCAACAAGAGAAGAAATCTCGATGGGTGAAGTTGAGAGCATTAATCATTTTTTTTTCATCGGCGAGAGTATCCTCGATGAGATTCATGTATTTTGGCACTTAAAATGGTCTCTTTGACCATCAAGGAAATTCCCCCCATGAGAGAACTCCTCTTTTGGATGTATTAATCTATTTCTAAAAATTATCTAACATCGGGGAAGGTCTTAGGAAATTCTTTTGATGATGTCCCTACACCTGATGGCCCTCATAAGATATTGATGAAACAAAAAAGATATTACCCTGATAAGAACTCATCGATGAAATGACACCCATCATGGTGGGAAAATTTGTTCTCCTCTAATGTCAAAGTTGTGTTGATGAACCACTTGATCTTTGTATCGAAAAAACTTCCACCAATGGAAAATTCCATTGGTTGAAAAAACACTATCATAACATACCTTTTGTTCCCCATCCATGACCTAAGTTACACTGATGAACTTCATTGGATTAACATGCTTACCACCCTGGTAGTGCCTATTACTAAATTTTTGGCACAAATTCCTATCGACAAGATCTCCAGTGATGAACTCATCGACGAAACCCGTCAGTAGCTCCTCCGATGAAAAATTCCCTTGAGTGATCATCTTAATAAGACACAAAGATGTTTTTCCAAAATCATCATATATCAATGATGTTCGAGTGTCTATCAGAAATAATTACCTGATGTCGCTCATCGGGGTAACACTAGCCCATTAGAATGCATGACTTTCTCACCTCTAATCACCAATGAATCTCCTTATCGGAAAGACCTCTTCTGATACTACCTGCACTTGATTCTTTGGCCATCAACTTTGACAAGATATCTACCAACAATCCCATCAAGGAAATAGAAGAAAATCTACCCTGAACAACACTTCCTCATCTCGATGAAAATTTTGATAAGAATTTTGATGGGACCATGAACCTATCCTAACAAAATCGAGCCTTCGATCACTGTAAAACCTTGCGTGGCAATTTGGGTGAAACATGAGGAATGTTTTACCAAAATCCTATCTTGAAGCATTCTGACTAATTATCTTAAGAGACCCACTCCATTTGAGCCCCTATGGTAAGATCAATCTAGAGGATTAATGGTGGGCTGAAAAGGTCAACATTTTTGGTGAATTTAGGGGGACATACCTACTATGTGTTCAGATTGGTAGCCTGGAAATCCATTAGGATGGATTCACTTATGAAAATAGAGATCTGCAACTATTTTGTAACTGAACAAACATAAAAACTTGTTGTCTCAAGAAAATAATAGTTGTGCTCGTGCACTTCTTGAAAGATGGAAACCTACTTACTGTATGTACAATCCTTCCTCTAGAAGAAAAGCTTAAGATGAATCTCATATGAGATTGGAAGAATTTCTCCATCAGGCCTAGATAGTTGAAAAGTATTGTGCTCCTTACAACTAATTATGACAAATGGGCCGCTGCACATAGTATCAAATTTGGAGTGTCTACCTAGTTTGGATTTGTCTGCATCCCATTTGAGAACAAGATAATGCAAGAGCATCTTGGGATCTTGTCAATCTTGCATCAACCAAAAATAATTTGTTTTTAGTTTTCTAGTTTTGTTTTTTGTTGAGTTTCTTTTAGCATACTTTTGGTTTGGATCAATTGTTGTTGTGCACCTCTTGGATTGTTCCAAGCATCATGTTTTACCTTCACCTAGGTTCACATCTCGATTGGCTTCTTTGCATGTGATATTTCTTGGATTTCTGTCGAGACATCTTTGGTCTTCACGTTTCACGGCCAATTTGTATTTTCAAATATTGCGAAGGGTTTTCTTGATCCACAAAGCTTCATAGTGCATATCTCAATGATCTTATGTGCATGGATGACCTACTTGTGGGTTCGCTCATCATGTTTTATCTATTTTTTATAGATTCTTATGATTTAGGTCCAGACCTATAATGTAATACATTTTCTTGTACTTGGAGAATATTATCTTTCCCAGCCTAATTTGATGCTTGAAAAGGATTTATAAACTTATGTAATTTATCCATTTGTAGCATGGGGAAGTAGTATAGCTTTTGTAGCTAGAACAATCAGCATGTTCTTGTGATAGATAGTATAAAAGGATAACCTATAAAAGGTTCTAAAATAGGCTTGTATGCCTAAAAAGTAATATTGCATGTTGCAGATCCATCATACTTGATTTTTGGATGATAATAAGAAAGATCTTGCATATCTCTCCATAATTTTTATTGCTTCCATTATGTGACTCCTTCTGCAAGTATTGGACTGACTTCTTTGAGGTTTCTCTTGTCCTTGGCTGCACCAAGTAGTATCAGAGCAAGTTTATAATTCTGTTGTTGAGGATCGTGGTTCCCGAGTTGGAGAACTCCTAAATATTGTTAGTTGTGGTGTGGCAGTGTGAGGATCTGACCCGCAATTGCAGAGGATTCGCTCACGATAGCTCGAAGAGGAAATTCTAGAGGTGGAAGGAGAGATAAAAATCTATTTGTGTTGGATATGTTGAGACAGATTACAGCTATATTGGATACTATTGAAATGGCCCAGAGGAGAGGTCGACACATTGAAGATATAAGTAATGTAGAGGAAGAAACAAATGAAGAAATAGTTGAAGAGGGTGAAGCACAACCCAAAACTAAACTTGAACAAGGAGATGATAGATTTATAAAATCCCTAACAAGAGTTAATGCAAGACCACATTTCAATCCACTTGATTGTCATGGTAACTTGGATTTAGATGAATTTCTTGATTAGATCATAGAGATGGAGAAGTAGTATAGCTTTGGTAGCTAGAACTATCAACGTGAGCTTGTGATAGATAGTATAAAAAGATAACCTATAAAAGGTTCAAAAATAGGCCTATATTCCTAGAATGTAAGAATGCATGTTTCAGATCTATTGTACTTGATTTCTAGATGATAATAAGAAAGTAGATCTTTCATATCTCTCCATAATTTGTATTTCTTTTGTTTTTTGACTCTTTCTACAAGGATTGGACTGACTTCTTTGGGGTTCCTTCTATCCTTGGTTTTACCACAAGATCACCCTCTTTGAAGATTCTATGAGTAGCCTTCTTGTCAAAACTTCTCTTGAGTTGTTGATTTATCTCAAGTATATGCATAGCTCATTTTATTATTTCTTCTAGTTCCATTACCTTATCCAATCTAATTGTCATTGCATCATCTTCAATTAGCTCTAACTAATGAGATAAGTCAAGGGATGGAAACTCAAGTGAAAGAGGAATCCTCGCTTCTCTCCCATATACTAACATGAAAGGTGAGTTTCCAATAGCTCTTTTGGGCGTAATTTTTTCATCCCATAAGGTTGTCTTTAATTTGGTGTGTCAAGATATCTAATTATCTTCAATTGTCCTCTTGATGATCCTGAAGAGGTTTTTGTTGGAGGATTCAACCAGACCAATCCCTTGCGATAATAATTTGAAGAACTCAATATATCTCATGTTCAACTGCCTAAGAGAGGATATGAGTTCCTACAAAATACTTTGCATTATCTAATATAATAGTTGAAGGAGCACCAAATATGGTTGTAATCCCATCAAGGAACTCAACCACTAAAGCCTCTATTGCATCCTTCAAGGCAACTTCCTCTGTCTATATTTTAAAATAATCTTTGGCTGCCAAAATCCATTTGTGACTAGAACCAGAAAGAGGGTTGATTGGACCAATTAAATCCAAACCCCATTATGCAAAAGGTTGGTCTACATGAATAGGATGAAGAGGAAAGGAAACCAATTTCTTCTTTCCTGAAAACAAGGCACACTTCTTACACTCTCTCACCCATTGATGAGAATATCTAAATAATTATGGCCAATAGTAACCATCCTTCATTATTTTCATAGTTGTGACCCTTGCTGAGAAGTGACCACTTGAAGGGTTATCATGTAACTCTTCTAACAGTCTTCTGATCTAATTTGTATTGATGCATCTTAGTAAGACTCCATTTGAATATTTTCTAAATAGTATACCATCTACCAAGGCATAAGGAATAGACTGTAATCTTAATTGTCTCATTTTAGCTTTATTCAATCCTTGTAGATATCTTCCTTCTACAAAGAAGGTATTCATGGCCTGGGATGGTTTCTCATCTTGCAAAATAAAGGCAGACACTTTAGGAGTCTCAAAAGTAGAGATATTTGTTCACATAGGCCTTTTCCTCTTAGAAGCTTAGTGATTTTTATTTCAATGTCATACTCCATGACTTTGGTGATCCATCCAGCTCTTTTGACATTGATATTATTATTTAAAAGGAAGTCCTTTATACTTGCATGTGGAACCAAGAGTTGGATCTTGTTGTTCGATAATAGATCTCTGAATTTTTTCAGAACTCTTATGAAATAAATAACTTTCCTTTCTACATAGCTATATCTACCTTCATATTCTTTAAGCCCTTCACTGAATAAAGCAATGGGCTGCTACAAATTTTTTGAATTTATCTATGTTAAGACATCTGATATGCTTGATTCTCCCCTAAGAGTATAGAGGATAAAATCCTTGTTAGAGTTAGGATTGACAAGAGTAGGAGTAGATGCCATTTCCCTTTTAATCTCCTCAAAACTTTCTTTTCTCTCCTTGGTTCGTCTGAATTCTATATTCTTTTTCAACATACTTGTAAGAGGTTTAACCATAGTAGCAAGGTTAGGAATGGACCTTCTTACAAAATTGATCCTAGCAAGGAAACTTTGTAGTCCTTTCTTGTGAGTAGGAAGCGGAAGAGAAAGAATAACCTCCACTTTCTTTGCATCTATGGTCACGCCATCCTTTGATACATTGTGTCCTAAAAGCTTTCCCTGATTAGTAGAAAATGCACATTTGGTGGGATTCAAAGACACACTATATTCACTGCATTTGATCAATACTTGCCTCAAATGATCTAAATGATCAGTTTCATGCTTGGAATATAAAATTATATCATCAAGATATATTAGCACAATATTTTCTACCATACCTTTAAAGTTCATTTACATTTCCTTTTCAAAATTAGAACCTGCATTAGTTAGCTGAAATAGAATTTTACAATAAGCATATGTACCCCATTTAGTGGTGAATGTTGTCTTATATTGGTCTGATTCTTGGACTAAGATTTGATTATAACCTGAATAGCCATCTCGAAAAGAAAACCATTCTGAACCACTAAATTTAGAGAAAATTTGTTGCATGGAAGGGATGGGTGTTAGGAATAATAGTCCACATGCACAACTGAGAGGGGGGTGAATTAGTTGTAATACAAATTATTAAAATTTAAACTTTATAAACCAAAACATCAATTAAAATGATAACACAGTAAATGCCAACACAATAACACAATCCTTGTTGTCAAGGAGAATTTTTTAAAGGTAAAACCCTGGTGGGAATTAGCACCCACAAATGATGTATTGAGAGTATAGTATCCATGTTAAAAGATTTAGCCCTGTTAGGAGATTATTACAACATTATAGTACATAGTCCCTGTCAAAGGAAATACCCTGTTAGGAGTCAAGAATAAAAGTGGGCTCACTGCCCAAGCACACTGCCCAAAGAAGGTTAAAGTCACCCTCAAGGATTAACAATCCAAACAAGTGTATATAATAAATATACAATCTAGTGAACTATCTGATGGAAATTGTCTTTGCTTGGTCAATTCCAATGAAGTACTATAATCACAAACTCTTCTCTACATCTAGCAGCCAATCAAGCTTCTCAGCTTCCACACTTCTCTATCTTTTAATTACCTTCACATTACTCTCTCATACTACTTCTTTTCAAAATAAAAGATCTCTCATATATACCCTATTGCAATAATTGATTAGATCGGCCAATTAAGCTTTCCCAATATACAAATAATTATTTAACCCCTTGCCAAGATACACAAGGTACCTAAAACAAGTAAACATCAATTACAAGACATCAAATATATTCCAAGATCCGCAATCCACTCTCTCAATCCATAATACATGCTACATCTCTGAATTCAGCCCAAAATAGGTCTCCTCTAGAATACACGCCACAACTGATGTCACCAACAATCACATGACTAGCAATCAACAATAAACATTCCTCAATATGTCTTCTATCATCTCTTAAGCTCGCATAACCTGAATCATCATTGCATGTAAGATATACTCAAAACACAGAGACCTACTCTTTTAAACATCATTGTCACAGTCCATAAAATAGTCTTCACTAAAACATCTGTAACATCTCTATTATGCAATATTAAGCTAAGCGACCTTAGGAGTAAGGTCATCACACATCCTTCTACATATCATCATCTTTGATTGTTTTGATTCATCTGTATAGTGTTCGTACACTTCTGTCAGTCATCATACAATAGTAATAACCAGTTTGTTCACTCCACAGAAACATATGTTGACATCAGTGACAAAACACGAATGCCAAGAGTATCAGTAGTACCCCATTCTGATGTCATCCAATAAGGGGATGGTGATCTTTAAGAGAATATTTATTAAGATCTCTAATGTCTACATATAACCCAATTTATCCATTCTTCTTCCTCATGGGAACTGTTATCCAAAATCCAATCATCCAACAAAATAGGCACTAAAAGAGAAATTTGCATATTCATGTTACCCAGTTAACACTATCTTACAGTTTTGATGATTTGCATTCACTTACTACATTTATTACCAGATTTGCATTTCATGTACTCTAAGTATTGATCAAATTATTACATATTCAAAATTCATCATTGATCATTACATTGTGCATTCATAAGAATGTAGTACAAATGTCCTTTGATTCATATTTCATGTTTCAATAAACATAGTACATTGCAAATGAAAGTAAACAACTGAGGTATGGAATAGGGGTCCCATGCATTGCCTTATGTTTGTGTCTTGTATCTACTAGTAGTTTGGTCAAGTCTTCATCTGCATCTAGGTCACTCCCGAGTCTCCATCAGCATTCAGGTCCTTAGGGCAAATATCTGCATAAAAAAAAAAAAAAAAAAATGGTTAGATCCTGATGGATCTAAGCAATGCAAAGGAAAAAATTACATACATCAGCTATATACTTGTATCTTCATATCAATCTGAAGTAATAAATGTAACAAGAAAACATAAATCAGCGCTTACTATAAGATAGTGTTAAAGGGACGTGTTTTGAAACATGAAACCTTTCACTTCTAACATCTATTGTAGTGTATGTTTTCAAATTTTGAACAGGTCTGATATCTGATTGAAAGGAACTTGATATTTCCATTTCAAGAAACCTTTCTCATGTTTAAAATTCAATTTATTAGTCCATCAAAACACAAGTCAACCAGTATTCATGACTGAATGTATTTTGGCATTCACCCACAAACACTAACTGATGCATGTCATTTGATGACCCAATAAATTGAATGTTGCTGTGTGTGCAAATGAACAAGCATGCAGGACTGAAGGAAGGAAACAAAAGAAAAGGAGTGGATGTCACGAGCCCATGCTCGAACTTCACTTTTTATGCAGAGGAATGATTAATGATTGAAAGGAGTTACTGTTCAGACACATGAAGGAATCAGACACATGAAGAAATTAGAGAGACTACAAGAAAAGACTGGAACAGAGTATGTGATGTCACTATCATGCAAGTGTTCCCAAACTTTAAAAGATGTTGCTACAGTAAGTACTTATTTACATTCAGTTGACTGTTATACACTGATTGAAGTTAACTTGAAAAGTCTAAATGGAAATATCATATACAGAGATCAGGCAAAATGAAAGAATGGTAACATAAAGCAGAGAATGAGAGAATTGCAAAAATGGACTGAGATTAGCAATTCCAAATCAGTGATGATGTTTTATTTTAAAAACATTAAGAAAAGTGTTAAGAGACATTCTGAAGCTGTATTTGAAATGATTATGTTTGAACATAATATAATGCTACAACTGAATAATGTGTTCATGGGAAATCAAAATGATAAAACATAAGATTCTGTTATACCTGACTACATTTTGGTGACCAACAACAGCAATGAATGATGTATGAACACAGAAATAACAGACAGTTTCTTTATGCAAAGTATACATCTCAGATTCTCAGATTGAGATTTTGAACAGGATGATATGCATTCATGTTAATAATATTGAGCAAACATTCATGTAAATCATTGATTACAGATTAGGGTTTCAGTTTAAAATCCATGGGAGTCACGAGCCCATGCTCGAACCCTATGGGTTTTTCTGGTTTTAATGCTCCAAGTTGTAAAACATTATTTAAATTGTTATGTATATGATGCCATAAAAATTCTCTAGATAATGTAATCTGTTTGTGTTTTTTAATACAGCAAGATAACATTTTACAGAAACTTGTTTATTATTTTCCATGTTACCATACAGCAGTAAAGATGTTTTATTTTAAAACATTAAGACAGAGTAAAGATGCAAATGTAGCTACAGTCGACATGGCAGTGATGAAAATCAACATCAAACAGAGCTAAAAATGATAAATGCAGAGAGGTTCATGAAATGAACAAACAAGAACAACACTTTCTGTCAGCATATCGGGTATATCAGAGAAGCATCCATGCATCTACAGTTGTGTGGTGTTACAAAGAAATGGAAAAAACATTGTTCTATTCAAAAACCAGCAAGTGTATTTCTAACATTTATGTGTTTTCAGACATGTTGTTCAAACATGTTTTGCAGAAAGAAGGCAGATGTTTCAACATATTTTGCAGAAGACAAGACAGCATTTGATGTTTATTGTTCAGACAGAAATAGAACAGAGGGTTATAAGACAATAACATTTTGAACATGCAGAGGAGTGCATTAAATGGACAAAATGATAGAGAAATCAACTTATTTGCAGATGCATGTGTTCTCCCTCATGAACTCGAAGTGTAACTGCAACAACTAGCATGAAAGATGTGAAGCTTATGACAGAAAGATGTCATAAAGCTCAAAATTTTGTAAACCCACTGCATCTCTCAGTCATAAGCCTACATGTTTAATGCTGATGAAGACCCACTTGACAGCTATTGCCGAGCAGAAAGACCATTTTACAAATGCAGTGGTGGTGACTCCATATTACACAGCGAACTGAGGATAAGTCTGAAGTTGTGGCAGAGAACTCCCCAGTTCATAGTCGATGCAATAGTGGCGTCTCCAAGTTACACAGACAGCTGGGGATGAGTCTGAAGTTGTGGGAGAGGCTATCCCCATTTCATGGTTGAAGCTCGTGGGTTTGACACCTCTGCCACAGCTTCAAACCATTCCAAGGTGGCAGTGGTGTCATCTACAAATACAGTGGTGATGCCAACAAACAAGCCAAAGAACTCCTCAAAAACCTTCAGATAAAACTGCAGACCCAGAACCCGTGATGGAGACAAGTTCCTAAAGATCAGCAAGTTCATTATTCAGAGCCATATTTTATGGCACGATATCAGCAAAGTCCCAAAGAACAACATAAATGCAAACTTACAGATTGGGCTCGGGTTCGAGCAAGTTTGAAAGCCGCGGCCTTCAATGTAGAGTGAAGCTTCGGTTATATTGACAGAGTTTTTAGGCATTCATCCATCAAACTCAAAGTTTTCTTTGCAAGCAGGGCAGACTTCACAATAGATGGCATTTTTTCTACATGGCGGCAACACAGAGAAAACATGAAAACCCTAAATGAGGCCGACAGATGAAATGAAATGCATTTTACTATCTGTTGAGTTCCGCTGTCAAAAGTAAATGCATTATCAGTGATAGAACATCGAGTTTCTTTTAAAAATTACCACCTCAGTACTTTGAATGCCTTGATAAATGCAGATCACCTCTTCGATGCAAAACAGTCATGTCGACAGCACATCAACTAAACCACAGTTACCTCCTAAGGATCTGCAATGGTGTTCATAGCTATGGTCGAGTCAAATGCCGGTTGGAAAATAAACTTTGCAAAGTTAAAAATCGGGTTTTAAGACCTTTCTTCCTGATATTCAAATTTGATGTGTTAAATCAAAAGGAGATTATGATCATTGAAGTGCGAAGTTATTAAACTTAAGTGTTTTAATGTAGTTTTGAAAACCTTATGTTTTGGGGGGAAAACTTTTTGAATCAGCCATGTTGGCTATTTAGGGATTTCGATTCTTCATTGTAAAGGGGAGTCAATTTGGAGGAGATTTGAGTGTTTAGTGAATTTTCGAATTCCTACCACTGAAATCTATCTTTCTTTGTATTCCATTATAGCCATATTTTTGTAGTGCCATTGTTATGAAAGTGAATTTTATCATTCCTTAACATGATTCTGGGATTCATGAATGTGGTTTGCATACCGAATTTTGGAGGAGAATATAATTGACTTACATATTCATACTTCTTGTTGTGATCATTGTTCAAAGTTCCTATTTTCAATTTTCTGCATATAAGAGTAATGCTTTTGCAAGTATATGCTAGTGAATTATAACAATTCCTATTCTATATTGCAGAGATATAAGCCTTTTGTGGAAAGTGCATGTTGTTAATGAGAGGAGTATTGCTTGTGGCATAAACCCTTGTTACTCATTTTCAATTAACCTATGTATTGATCAGTGAGTGATAATCAAAGATCCACCAGAATATGATAAGTTAAGTCAGTTTGAAGCTTCATAAAAGAGTCTGAATATCTTCGGTGTATCACCTTTCCATTATGCAATTTTAGTTAAAACTTATTTTCTCTTTTCCCAATTCAGTTTTCAATCAGGAAGTGATATACCATATTTTATAGGAACCAGCCTAGAATTCGGAGATTCCTCTTCACTCATAGCCTACCCACAGCTAGGAGAGGTTTCCATTGTGAGGATGGAATTGTCGTATAGCCCTAATGCCTGAGTTAGGGTGATAATTCTAAGCCTGAACAGGAACAAGATTAGCTAACCAAGAGGAATGCTTAATAGGAAAAATAATATTAGCCTCTATAAGTTTGGATATCTGTTTTCTCGTTATGGGTTCAATCTTAGGATTGATTGGTCTCTATTTTTTTCTAATTGTCTTTGCATTAGCATTTAACTTTATGGTATGTTGAGACAAGCCTCGGTCCAAACCCTTTAATTCTTGATATGTCCAAGTAATAAAATTAATAAATTATTTACTTAAATTAATGAAAACTTCTTGTTCAGTCTCACAACATACCTTTCCCAAATTAAGAGTCCTTCCTTGAGCAATGGTGATAGGTCTGTACTCATCCTTCTTTGCATCTAGGTTCTGACCTTTGTTACTTTCTTGATCATCATATTTGAAGATACCCTCCAAGGTGAATAAACCTTTAGGTAACTTATTGGAGTTGAGCCTCATAATCTAATCTTCTTATTGGCTCTGTAGCTTGGACTAATTTCTAGTATAGAACTCTGCTTCATGTTGTAGAAAATTGACAATCTACAAAATAGAATAAAAAACTTGCCAATTTGTATAATTGTTTGGGACAACAGACCTTACAACAAGTTTGTGTGTTGTTCCTTTATATTTGCAACGTGCTCTAGTATGTCACAATGAGAACCAACTGTTGTAATTCTATCAGCGTGTTTGTTATGATTTCTAGGAACACTCTAAATGTTGAAAGCTTGAAAGGCCTCAAGTAGATCCCAACTCTATGTTTGTATGATTTGAGGAGGTTTTTCTTTGTAGCATTTTTATTTCTAATTTGATTAACAACAAGATCAGTGTCTCCAAATACTTATAAGGATTTTATATCTTTTTTTTGTGCAAGCTGGAGACCTTGGATCAAAGCTTCATATTCACCTACATTGTTGGTGCAGTTGAATTTGAGTAGACAAGAGAAATATTATTTCTCCAACTTTGGAGAAAAAATATTTATAAAAGCACATGAACCATGCTCGTTTCTTGATCCATTAAAGAACTTGTTCCACAATATATTAGTATCTTCATGTTCTTTTATGACATTGGGAATATGATCATCCTCCTCATATATGTAATAAGTTCCAAGGCTTCTCTCTTCATCCTCTTGTAATGGATAAAATTGAAAAGCATTGGCCCGCTCATCTAAAAGATAATCTGAAACCTCTGTTAAGAGAGTAGTAGGTTCATGGATTATGAATTTCTCTTCTTCTTCATGGAGTGTACAAATCATGTTTATGGGGCTAGGTGTATAATGTTCTATATTATTGAGAGCTAATAGATCTTCTTTTATGGAATGCTTTGCTCCATATCTAGTTCTAAAGAACATGTAGGGCCAATCAGATGCAATATAGCCACTTATCTTGGTAGTGAAGTCCCTAGAAAGACAAAGGTCAAAGTATAGAGAAATATCAATGACTAGTATTCCTTGTATGATAGTACAACCAGGGCATGCATGCAAGGCCAATTTGATATATTTTAATACTCCCACTATTTGTACAGAAGTACCATCGATTTGGACAACCACTTTAGTCACAGGCTCATACTCAATACCTAGAAGGTCAGCAACCTTCTTAGGGATGACTGAGCTACTGGCTCTAGAGTCTATCATATAATTATGAACTAATTTATCTCTTATAATCAAAGAGAGATAAAAGAGGGAAGGCTTCTATTTATTGTTTTTAGTTTCCTCCTTTATAGGTTTCACAAGACTTGTTGCTCCATTTTTCTGTAGTTGATCCTTCTTGAATCTTATGGTCTTCAACTCCCCCTATAGTAATTCCAACTATGGTGGAATTGAGAGGGCATCCCACATATTAATAGATATGCTGGTCATTTTCATTTGTTCTTTAATGTTGATAGGGATGGTTGTTGATTTGGCAGGACCTCTTGCAACAATAGGGTCTATTTTTTTAAATTGGGGAGCCTGAGGCTCCTTGTGCTTCTTTTTTCTCTTATTAGTATTTTGATTTTGTACTGGGGTAGAAGCATCATATTGTATTCCTTCTACTATAATAGATCTAAATATCTCTAAAGTTGAAACTTTGTTCGATGGAGAAGGTGAAACACTATCCACTACTCTTCTTTTGCTCCTAGTGTTATGAGTTATACTATCATTGCTCTCATGATTGAAACCAAAGAAATTCCCTTGTTGCCAATTAAGAAGAGAAAAATCCCCTTGTTGCTGGGATTCAAATCCAACATTGGACTAATTTGTATCATATTATTGTTCTAATATTGTTGGTTCCTCTTGTGCAGTTAAAAGTTGAGAAGATTCTTCCCTTTGTCAAACACCCTGATCATGGGAAAGAGTTCAAGTAGTACACCACTCTTTTCCATGAGATAGATTGTTTTGTGTAGGGATAAGAGCCTTTGCTATATTTGAATTTGCATTTGAAGGGGAAACATTGTTCAAAGACCTATTTTGGTTCCATGAACCTTTCCCTTGATTTGGTGGCCTATTGAATGAAGAATTTTGAGTGTAGGGTTGATAAGTTCTACTACCTTGAGCTTGTTGTCTCTCTAGAGTCACCACCTCTTTTCCAATACACTGCAATCTGAGATTAAAATTATGTTTTTGTTATTTTTTCTCTTTCATCATACTATGTGTTGGTACTCTCAAAATTTTGAGATTACCATTTTTTTAAAATTTTCTAAGGCATGGATTTTTCCCTTTGACAATTGTTTAGGAAGCCCTGTATTGACTTTGAATATTGTGCCATAGTTTAGTCCCCTTGTGTAAAATTAGTTCTAAAATATTTTTTGACTGGCTAAAAGTTCATTTTGTAACAAAAAAGGCAAAGTTGCAAGTCATCGGAAATGGAATCTTGGAGATACAATTTTTGAAAGTGCAAAAGGGAAAAGTCTATAAAGGTCATCGAAAATAGAAGCTTGCGAAGGAAATTACCAGAAGTGAGAAAAAGAAAAGTCCCTAAAGATAATTGGAAATGGAAGCCTAGGAAGAAAATTTCTGAAAGTGCGAAAAAGCCAAAGCCTAAAAGTCAAGTTTCTTGTTTATCACTGGCCCATGATTTTTTGAGCAGTTAGTGTTGTTAACCCATGACTTGGTGAGTAGCATGTTAGTTGTCAATCTTTTAGGTTGTCGCTAGCTTGGATAATTAGCGAGAAAGTTTCACGTATTCATCTAAGTGGTTAAACTTTTTTCTTGGTCGCTGGCTCGCTAGATCAAAAGGAATATTATTCAAAATTTGAAGAATTACTGAGGGCATTCCAAGTGGAAGATTTAAACACAAGTTTCAAGTAATTGCCAGCTCTCGAGTTGTGATGACGGTTTCTTTTAAAATTGGAGAGTTAGCGAGTACTTGTCACGTTGCAAAAATTTTAAGGATGAAAGGTTATCTCCAGCTTGCGACAGTTAATAGATATAAAAGAAAATGTTGGACAGTTGGCAATAAGCAGTTTTGGGCTAATGGTCGCTAGCTCACGGGAGGTAAGATTCTTAACATTTTTGGTTGGAGAGCTAGCAATGGGTGGTTTTGATTACCTTTTTTTCCTTCTCGCGATGTTCTAAAGCCTTAACATTTTTAAGTGGAGAGCTTAAGACTGGACTACTAGC
This sequence comes from Thuja plicata, assembly GCA_018584345.1. NCBI lineage: Eukaryota > Viridiplantae > Streptophyta > Pinopsida > Cupressales > Cupressaceae > Thuja > Thuja plicata. The sequence goes on along the minus strand of MU225509.1, from coordinate 805,777 downwards.
ACCTTGTCGCTAGATCTTGAGCTATTATAAAAGGAAGTCATTTGGGCTAAGAGTTAGCGACAATGTGCCACATGTCTAAGTAGTTTCCTTGAGATCTTTTTGATATGTAACAGACAAAGAGAGGTTGAGAAAATCAAGGATTTCCATGTGGAATTCCTCATGTCTTTCGCTACTAATTTCAAACTTTAAATTCATCAAGGCATATTGTCAAAATTTGCATTCATACCAATGATAACCCCAATTAATTCACATGGCTATGTTGCAGGAATTGATGGTGGAATACATTAAATTAATGGTTGAGATGTTGACCACTGATCTTCAGCTTGAAACTTATAAAGGGCCATATTTTATTGAAGATTTTCACACAACTACAAACTTCTCTCTGAGTCCTGGCGTGAATGCAAAAGGTATTTGAAGTTGTCCAAATTGTGAGGTAGTGTTGATTTTGAAGTGTATTAGTTCATTTTTTGAGTTGATTGTGCTTCCTAATAATTGAAAATATGAGCAAGATGAAGCCTAGTGGTGTTTCTAAGACAACAGAAAAGAAGGAAAAGGGAAATAAGTATTATGATGAAATCCGTAGATCTCTTACCAGGAATGTCAAACAATTTGTGTACGAATGAATATGCATGGAAAGATGGGTGGAACAAATGCAGAAACCCAGAAACGCCAAATGCCTCTAGAGCTTTTCTTTTTCATAATTTCTGGAATAACAAAGTTAAGGGCATTCCAATGTCGAATCCATTGGAGTTGAACATGGAAAACATGGTAGTGCCTAATGTATACATGGATGTCAACTTAGTAAGGGAATTGGCTAAGGAATAATGCTTTGTGACTAAGGTTATCAAAAGAAAGGATAAGTCAACCCTCGTGAGTATAAAGAGAATGAGTTTTGTCAAAGCATTTCAAATATCTGGTCTCACCTGCATAGATATTGATTTGGATAAAGAAAAGATGAACTATGAGGCCCACAAAAGGGTACTAAAAAATCATGTTATTCCTCAGTACATGCCTAGGGTTGACAGAAAATTGATACCAATTCTCGATGATAAATATGTGACCTATGATTTAAGCAAGTTCCACTTCTATTTGTAATGCACGGTGTATGGGTTGTACAAGGTGTTAGGATTTGATGGAGAAGCCACAGTCATTGATAATTTATTAATGATGGTCATGAATATACAACATCCAGAGGTAAACACTAACTATGATTATGTGGGGTATGTGGTCAATCAAACTCATGAAGCATTGATTGAGATATAGAAGAATAATTATGTAATTTATTTTAAGCATTATTCCATATTGATGCACCTAATTATGTACTTCAATCATGACTGAATAGACAAAGAGCTCATTTTGAAAAAGGAGGAGCTTGGTGTATCAACTCCAATACAAAGGTGGGCTCAGGTGAGGGACAATTCTACTTACCTTTCTTCTTTTCTGTATTTTCAAAATTGGATTGTGTTTCTCATCCTAGAGATGTTAGGAACAAAAAAGGAGAGATTAGTGATTGGATTGAGGAGAATTTTGAGACCCAAGCACATTGTGTCAAATTGGATTATTTCAAATAACTGGGGGTATTTCTACTTTTTATAATTTCATTGGTATTAGAGTATATGTTTTTCCTCAACCTCCACATGTTCTCCCCGAATTTGTAACTCCTAGGCTTGCTAACATGGAGTTTATTTGGCAACTGACTCGTGTGGATAAAGAATATTTAGAGGCACATAAGAAGGAGATTTTTATTCCTAGAATGTTGGTTGTGAATTATTTCACTATTGGGAGGAATTCCTTTGAAAAAATGAATGACTTCGTGAAACAATATAGGTTGGTCACTATTACACCCAGGCTTTGTGATCTAGAGGGTTGCAATAAGGGCTGCAATATAAAAGATGACCCCTTGGGCTACAATTAAAGATAATGAACCCTTAGATGAGGAACATGTTGTAAAACACTTGATCGAGAAGGATGTTTTTCAAGAAAGAAGGAGAAAATGGAATGACTTGATGACATTTGAGACTGAGTGTAGGGAAATGGATCAAAATTTCTCAAGTTTTTATCTTAAAGAGACTTATTTTAAAAGAATTGAAAGCATGTTGAGCTCTTTTGAAGTCCTAATGGCACAAATGCCCTAGTTACAAGAGATGGTTGCTAAGACACAAAATCTAGAAGATGTAGTCTCTTCTCAGAGGAAAAGGCCTTTGGAACAACAAGTGTACTATGTGGAAAGTGGAGATGAAGTTGAATCCACTATAGATCCACTTTCTAAGAAGCAAAAAATTGATTAGTATAGGATAATTGGGAAGAGAGACCATGCAAGAGAAGTTATTGTTGAGCAGAGGAAATATTTTCATGAGATTAGAGAAAATCTCAGAGAGGAGAGACCTCGGGAAGGGACTGGAGAGAAAGATTTGCCTCTTGATTTTCCAGCAGATGAAATAATCGTGATGTCCAATATTTTCTTGAATGATGATGGTTTTATAAAAAAAAATGAGTTCAAGATCTTTTTTAATGAAATTGAAGTAGAATGTGTTGAGAGAAAGTCTGGATGTGGAAGAGAAAGAAACTAAGAAGAATGAAAAAATTGTAAAGGCTCTCCAAGAGTTGATCCTAACAGTGAGAAGATAACAATGGAACAAGCAAGATAGCTTGTAAAGAATAGTGGAATGTTGTTGCTACCAGATTGGGATCTCAAACCCACGTTCATTATTGATCAGATAACAAGGCAACCAAACCCATTGTTAAGGTCTAAATTTGAGATTGGTGATATAATAAGAGGATTAAGTTTTGATCCAAAGTTCAAAACATTGGCAATTTGGTCACTTGCCCCATCCACTCAGAAGCCCCATATGATAAACATTAAAGAAGAAAAAAAGAGTTGATAAGATGATATAGAATCTGCAGAATATAGGGGATACTGAAATTGCTACCATTATGACATAGGTTTCTTTTATGTATTTAGCTAAAATAAAGGACCTATCATGGAAATACATAGATACCTACCAGCAATTGATCTCCATTGCAAAGAAGTATGAGGAGGTGATAATGAAGAATGCAGCTATGGAGGAGAAGATAAGGGAGTGGAATGAAAATTATTCTAATGTTGAGAATAACACTATGGTTGATAAGGAGATTGAAGTTCAGGAAAACTTAATCCCATTTTATACAAATATCCAACCTCCTGTTGCAGAAAAAGACAAACTGGAAGATTATGCATAACCACTCTGATGGAAGTATTGCAGCATAGGATTGATATCCTAAAGAATAAAATAAGGGTATTTTATGGCCTACATATTTCTTTAAAAAATGATGGTAATGTCTATGTTGATACTTTGTTACTTTTGGAGCCTTTGTATAATGAGTGGGCTAGAAGGAATGTGTTGATGGAGAAGTTGGATTCTGTCATGGAATACATGGATGATTTTCCTGATAAGGTAAATGAAACTAAGGACATGGTGGAGGTGGTAAACTCTTTAACTGTAATTTTCAAAGGCAGGGACTTATTTATAAAGGATAAATTGAAGATTTTGGGTGAAAGTCACCAGTCTAGTTTTTCCTCTATTTATGATAGGGATGAAAATTTGAAACTGATTGATATGTGGGGAGAAGAATTTGGTATGATTTCATAGAATACATAAGTGCTTCTACACATGGACAAGGACATTGATATTTATGGTTTCAATGAGGTAATGGACTCTCTTTTCAGAACTGTGGTGGTATTCACCAAATTTATTTCAGTTGCAAGGGTTGCCATAGATGCTCGTTGGTTGGAATCAGTTGTACATCTGGAGTTTGTAAAGGGGTTTAGTTGTCCTATAGATAAGGAGGTTTCCAGAGGGGAAAAGATGTTGAAGGTAGGAAAGAAGGCTTAAAGATTATTATTTTTGTCTTTTTCAATAGGTTAGATGACTTGCCGCCTGGGTGATGTTAACACAGAGGATAACTATATTCAAAGGCATCTTGAATTTTCAAATGTAGTTGTGGATGAGCTTGAAGACATACAATGAAGTTATTCTAAAAATTGATAGACAAAGGCACCAAAGTCAAAGTATAGTGCATTTCCCAAGGTCAAGTTCAAATTTTTCTACATGTTCTTAAGACTTTTTCCTTTTGATAAGATTCTAAATTTTGTTCCAATTGATCTAAAGCTTGTTGCATTCCTTAGTCTATAATAGGAATTCCAATATCGCTTGTCAATGGTTCTCATTATTTTTGATATGAAGTTAATCTATGTTAAACATGGTATAATACATTTTGAAGTTATGCATTCTCGGAGAAGCATGTATGGTGTTTGATAGTAAATTGGTAATTAAAGCTTGGTGATATATCTTTGTATCGGATTGAACTCTTCATGAATTGTCTGAAAATTAAGGATTTGTCTCAATTTGTCTCTTTGATTCATTTAGAAGTGAGTTTATTATCTTTTTCTATCTTTCAAGGGAAGAATTAAATATGTTGAGATAATTAATTGTGAGAGATTATAATTTGTTGCAAATTTGATAATAGTCATATATAGAAATGAAAAGTTATATGTAAGGCATATATTCTTTAAATTATATGTTGAGAAGTTAATGAGTTGTGTTATCAAATATTTTATTATTTTATGTGACTCTATAACCCAAGTGGATTAGGCACTGGTCATAGGTGATCCATGAGAAGTATGGTGAAACAAACTGAAACTATAAAATTGTCATATACTTTGTTTCTCAGATAAATTATTGAAGTTTATCTGTAATATCCATGTTGTCATCTACTGAGGAGGTTTTATAAGAGTTATTTGAGTAGGTAGATGAATTAAGGGTACTCCCACCCAGATTTCATGGAGTTTGAAGTGTAGAAGGTCCAATGACCTTGTTATTGTTGGGAATTTATTGTCTTTGTTTGTGGATGAAGTAACAATTAATTTCATTATGTTCCTTGATAGTCATAACGAATATCAGTGATCTTTTAGAATTAAGGGTACGAAGAAAAAATACCAACATAAATGGCGACTCTAGTGGGGAATTATTTTTGGGAAATTTGTTAAATAAGTAAAGATAAATTTGGTATTCCCCTTATATTTTACCAGTGGGTTTGTGTTGGCAAAGAGTGTGATCTATGAAACCAATAATGTTTGATTTTTATTCTCTTTGTTAACAAAAAATTTTCAAATATTTATATTTCACGTGAAGGGTGGTGACTCTGTTGTTTCAGTCCAATGAAATACCATTTTCTAGTACAAGTAAAGAAGATATAGTTTTTGGTAAAATTAGAAGAAAATAATTATATTTTTTATTATAAATCATAACCAAACATGCTTGGAAGGAGATCTTTGTATCAGGGGAGGACTCAGACAAGCCAATGAAGAAGAGAGAAAATGGAAATAAAAGGACTTAAAAAGTAAGCCATCTTCACCCTCTGGTACTTATATTCCCCCTAATTCTGGTGGAAATGTTTCAAATATTGGATTCACAGTATACTCCTCTAATGATGTGTCAGAAATATTCATTTTATAATGAACTATCTCCATATCTCTAATCTATTCTCCTTCTCTGCAACCTTGTCTCTCAAGAAATATACTCCAATATACTATATTCATTTTATAATGAAATATACTCCAATTTAATCTCCTTCTCTGCAACCTTGTCTCTCAAGAAATGATACTTGATTGAAATATGTTTAGTCTTTGAATGAATAACTAGATGCTTTGACATATTCACTTTTCTAGTTTTATCACAATGAATAACCACTGGCTCATCAAAAGTTATCCCAATGTCCTTTAGCATTTGCTTCATCCAAACAATCTGTGTGCAATTTATAGCAGCAACAACATACTCTGATTTAGCAGTAGACTAAGCTATACAATCTTGCTTCTTACTTAACCAAGAAAACAACCTTTTCCCAAAAAAAAATGCACCACCACTTGTACTCTTTATGTCATCAACATTTCCTGCCAATCAGCATCAGTATAAGCATGTAAAAAAAAATCATCATATTTTTTATACCATAAGCCATATTCTAGTTTTCATTCCAGATATCTAAATATTCTCTTTATAGAAGCAAGGTGAGTCTCTTTAGGATCTGCTTGATATCTTGCCACAATTCCAACTGCATTGGCAATATTTGGTCTAGTGTGATTCAAATAATGTAAGCCTCCAATCATAGATTTGTATTTTGTTTGAAAAACACTCTGGGATTCATCAGTAGTAGTAAGCTTGTAACCAGTAACCATGGGTGTTCCAACAAGTTTACACTCTTTCATTCCAAAAAAATTCAACATTTCCTTAAGATACTTGTTTTGAGAAATAAAAAACCATTCCTATTCTGATTAATTTGTAGTCCAAGAAAAAATTGCATTTCACCAATCATCGACATCTCAAATTAATTTTCCATTTCCTTAGAGAACTTTTTACTCATTTCATCATTACCTCCAAAAATGATATCATCTACAAAAACTTCTACTATTAAGATTCCATCTTCACTATTTCTTAAGTACAAGTTACTATTTGCATTACCTTTTATGAAACCAAGACGAAGTAAATACCTATCCAATCTAGCATACCATGCTCTAGGTTCTTGTTTCAGTCCACACAAATCCTTATTCAATTTGCAAACCATGTCCTCATCATCTGTCAAAGGAAATCCATCAGGCTTCTCAATATATACTTCCTCCTCTAGATCTCCATTCAAAAATGTTGATTTCACATCCATCTGATATAGTTTAAAGTCTTTGTGTGCAGCATAAGCAAGAAATAATCTCACTGCCTCAAGCCTAGCAACAGGAGCAAATGTTTCTTCCAAGTCTATGTATTCTTGTTGCGAGTAGCCTTTACAAACCAGTCTTTCCTTATTCCTTACAATCATTCCTTCTTCATTCATTTTGTTTTTGAAACCCCCATTGATTCCCTATAACATTCTTATCTTTAGGTCTAGGAACCAATTCCCAAGTGTTATTTTTCTTTGTTTGTTCCAATTCTTCCTGCATAGCTTTAGTCAAAGATTCATCTTTACATGCCTCATCAGTATTTTTTTGTTCAACTTGAGAAAGAAAACAAATTTCATTTCTTAATCTAGATATTGTCGTCATGCATTTTCTTGCATTGCTAATAATTTGGTTTTCAGGATGGTTCTTCTTAAAATACCTTGATGTATTTGGAATTTTAGTAGAATCATTTGAATCATTCAAACATACCTTGATCTCATGATCAACCTCAAAAGGTTCTTCTTGATTTGCAGCAACCTCCATGTTCTCTGAAGTCTAGCTATAGTCATATATTCTTTCCTGAATCTGAAACTTCTCATCAATCCTCGCATTAGCACTTTCAATCATCTTCCTCAATATCATATTGAAACATTTATAAGCTTTTCTCTTAGTGGAATAACCAAGGAAGATCCCTTCATCACTTCTAGCATAAAACTATCCTATGTCATCATCTCTTTTGATATAGAATTTACTACCAAATATTATAAAATATTTCACAGTAGGAGCATGATTAAACCATAGTTCATAAGGAGTCTTATTATTACCTTCTCTGATCTGAATATGTTCAAAGTATAAACAGCAGTACCAACAACTTCTCTCCAATGAACATGTGACACATTTCCTTCAAGAAACATAGTTATGACAGCATATAATATAGTTATCTTTCTTCGCTCTGCAATCCCATTCTATTGTGGTGTCCTAAGAGCAGATGTTTGTATGTACATTCCATGCTCTTCACAGTAGGTATTGAATAAATCTGAAGTAAACTCTCCACCTCTATCTGATCTTAAACATTTTATCTTCAAACCTGATTCATTCTCAAATTTTTCTTTGAATATCTTGAATTTATCAAAAGCCTCATATTTCTCTCTAAGATATGTAACCCACATCATCCTAGAAAAGTCATCAACAAAAAGTATCAAATACCTTTCACCATAGTATTGTTAATATTATAGCCTTTACGGCTAAGATCAAATCGGACACTTGAGAATAATAATAATTTATTGTTATTTATTACTACTACCCTACCTTCTACATGTGTGATTTTATAATAATAATTAACGTAATTAATATTATAAAATAAGCAAAATAATAATTAATTAAAGGGCCCAAGTCATCCATCCTCTAGAGGAGTTAATTCTTAAGGCACATATCTATACAAGATCGATTCTTTGAGAATAACAACCAAAAACATAACATATGTTATTATTCTCAAGAATCCAAAAGAGGCGAATTATCTTTGCAATAGAGTGCGAAATCTATCAGCTAATTGGTGTGAATTAATTCAGGCATACATCAAAGAATCTAGGGCATGATTCCTAACTACTATTATACATGCCTTGAGGTTTGAATTTAACATCTTATGGGCTGAAATTTGGACTTGTGCATAAGCGAATGGAGATAGCATTTCAACATCACATCAATGGTAGAGTTGCACATCTAAAAGACTAAAACAAGGGTAGACTTATCAAGATAACTTTGGTGTACAAAACCAGTACCATATTTCCACCTTCCTTGTCAATTATGTATTATATATATTTTTTTAGTTTTAAGATCCATTTATAGATTTTATTTTCCTTGCATAAATCTGAAAATATCAACATGGTATCAGAGCCTAGGTAGAGGAAAGATCATATTCATATTTTAGGAAAAACGGTCTCAAACTTTTAAGACTTGAAACATAGAAAATACAGCCCTATATTCATCCTTGTCTACCCAAACTTCTAATAAATACTCTTGGGTTATTGATAGCGGGGCTTCGAGGCATATCATCGGGTTCTGAGAAAACTTTGACTCATTTTCAGAAAACATTAAGGAAGAAGTTACCATAGGAGATGATACTTCTTATCTATTTATGGGTTTTGGGAATTGCAGCATTCAAATAAAGTCTGGCATGTCTTTACAACTATCTCAACTCCTATATGTTTCGGGCATAAAGAGGAACCTAGTTTCAATATCAGCACTTGAGGATAAGGGTTGAAAGATTGCATTTATGGATGGGAAAGTTTTGGCTTGGACCAAAAATTCAACCTTGAAACAAGCCTACACCATAGGGTTAAGACATGAGTTTCTTTATAGACTTGATACTATTTCATCTCAAGCCTTAATGGTTGAATCAATTGAATCGTGTGATTTATGGCATAGGAGGCTAGGGCATCTAAATTTCCAAACATTATCTTCTATGGATATATTTGTAATAGGTTTCCCTCATTTATATCCTAGACATGAAGGAGTATGCAAAGGTTGTGCATTAGGGAAAAATAACAAAACATATTTTCCTACTAGTAAAAGAAAGACTAATGGAATATTGGAGTTGGTACATTCTAATCTTTCTGGACCCATGTTTGTACCATCTATTGGTGGATATCTTTATTACATCATCTTTTTAGATGACTTTTCTAGAAAGACTTGGATATACTTTCTTAAAAACAAGGAATCTATCGATGTTCTCAACAAATTCAAAGAGTTAAAAGCTCTAACAGAGAATCTTACGAGAAAGAGAATAAAGATTCTTAGAACAGATAATGGTGGAGAATACATTTCTGAAGCCTTTAGCACCTTTTGTATAGGATCAGGGATTAAGAGGGAGTTTACTGTTCCTTACAATAATCAACAAAATGGAATAGTTGAAAGGAAGAATATGACCATAGTTGAAGCAGCAAGGGCTATGTTACATGATCAAAATCTTCTTACTTCATTATGGGCTAAGGCATCCAACATTGCAGTTTACATTCAAAATAGATGTCCTCATTCAGCATTGAACAATAAGACTCCCAAAGAGGCATTTAGTGGAAACAAACCTGATGTAAGTCATCTTAGGATATTTGGTTGTCCTGTGTATTTTCATATTCCCACAGAAAATAGAACCAAATTGGAACCCTCGGGAAAGAAGGGAATATTTCTGAGCTATAGTGAATCTTCCAAGGCCTATAGGATCTATGTTCCAAGGTAAAGGCATATTGAGTTGAGTAGAGATGTTATATTTGAAGAAGACCTTGCATTCTCGATCTCTAAGGATATAGCATATGATATCTTATTTCAATCCAACCCTCCTGGGAATCAAAGGGAGTACCATGGTATTATTGAGTATGATTCAATACCTATAAGTGAACCTAGCACTTCCATCTACAAGAAAAGACCATTGTGGGCCACTAAAATGTTGGAAGATGCAAACAACTATGCAACTCCTGCTAGAACTTTCAAAGAAAGTAAAAGACCTAAGAGGTATACTAACTATATTGCATTCATGAGTGACATTATAGATTTTGAACCTTCTTATGTTTGTGATGCACTTAAAATTCAGGCTTGGAAAGAAGCAATGTCAGAAGAATACGGATCCATAATGAAGAATGATGTGTGGGATATTGTTCCTAGACCCAAGAACAAATCCGTGGTATCATCAAAATGGATGTTCAAAATTAAACATATTGCGGATGGTAGTATTGAGAAACATAAAGCCAGATTTTTAGCCAAAGGGTTCACTCAAAAGGAAGGAATAGATTATGAGGAGACTTTTTCTCATGTTGCTCAATATTCCTTTATTAGGGCAATTATTCCCATTGCAGCTTCCAAAGGTTGGAAGGTCCATCAAATGGATGTTAAAACTACATTTCTAAATGGATAAATTAAAGAGGAAGTGTATATAAAGAAACCTAAAGGATTTGTTACAAAGGATCAACAATCATATGTGTACAAGATTAAGAAAGCTTTATATGGGCTCAAACAAGCTCCTTAAGCTTGGTATGAAAGGATTGATCGTTATCTTCAAAATATGGGATTTTCAAAGAATGATGCAAATCCTAATCTCTATTTCAATATATCAGATGGAGACTTACTGATATTGGTGTTATATGTAGATGATCTCCTAATCCCAGGAGAAGAATACCTTATAGCAGATTGCAAACAAGACCTTGCAAAGGATTTGAAATGAAGGACCTAGACCTTCTTCATTATTTTCTTGGTTTAGAAGTGTGGAAACAATTTCATGGAATTATTGTGAATCAAGGGAAATATATGGTTGATATTCTAAAAATATTCGGTATGATGGATTGTAAACCAATGTCCACACCTATGGAAACCAACCTTCTCAAGTTGAGAGAAGTTGTGGCTAGTTATAAGGTAGCAGATGCTAGTCTATATAGACAAATCATTGGATCTCTTATGTATCTAGTTAACACTAGACCTGATATTTGTTATGTTGTTAATGCCCTAAGTCAGTTTATGGTAGAACCTAAACAATTGCATATGAGTGCAGCTAAGCATATTTTGAGATATCTTTGTGGGACCATTGAGTATGGTCTATTATACAAAAATGTAAAACTGGAACTTCATGGTTTTACAGACTTGGATTGGGCAGGGTGCATTACAGACTGGAAGAGTACATTTGGATGTTGTTTTAGCTTGGGATCAGCTATGATTTCTTGGTTCACCAAGAAACAAAATTTTGTTTCTCAGAGTTCAATAGGAGAAGAGTATATTGCATCTTCTCTCGAGGCTAGAGAAGCCATTTGGTTAGTGAAACTCATTGTGGGACTGTTTGGACAACCTATGGAACCTACTATTATTTATTGTGAGAATCAGAGTTGCATTAAACTTGCTATTAACCCCGTGTTTCATAATAGGTTCAAACATATTGAGGTTCCTTATCACTATGTCAGGGACATGGTGGAAAGAAAGGCCATTCAATTAGAATATGTATGTACTGATGAACAAACTATGGATATTCTCACCAAACCCCTAGCAAGGAACAAAATTGAACATTTCAGCAATAAACTTGGCATGGTGATAATATGAGTTTGTTGTACTAACATTTCTTTTTATGTTTTAGAATTCATATATCTTTGTGGAAAAGGTTATATGAGTTCATTCTTTCATGCTTACTTAAGCTTTGATTTGTATGTGGATTGTGGCAGTTCACATTTATATGTTTTGTTGGATATCATAGAGTTGATATTCTTTGAGTCTTGGAGACTCATGGATCAAGGATCCACATTTGAGTATTGGTGACATCATGGACTTGATGTCGGGAGACCATTACTCTGATCACTTGGTGAATATCATGGACTTGATATTCGTTAGACCAATGCTCGATGATATCATGGACTTGGTATATGGTGGACGTCATGGACTTGATGTCTGGAGACCATTGCTCTGAGCATTTGGTGAATATCATGGACTTGATATTCATTAGACCAATGCTCTTGATATCATGGATTTGATATCTATTGAGTCAAGGAGACACCTGGTTGATTAACATCTTACATTGAATATCATGGATTTGATATTTCTGTATATTTGAGAATTTGGTGACTTGATGTTATCATGAATATCATGGACTTAATATTCTTGTGGATCTGATCAATCCACAAACAGGAAGGGTAACATTATAAAACTAAATAATGATCTACATATGGACTTATGTTTTCATCTTATTTGGTAGATAGGAATCTACCTTCATAGATGTAGAATCTATGACATCTCTGGATAAGGTATCCAAGATTGTTATGTTTTTTTTGTTACCACTATCAAGGATGATAGTCAGTTTAAAAGGGTGTGTCCTACCACAGATGGGATCTATAGGTTTATCTTAGCCTCAAGACTAAGAGGGTGTGTTAATATGATAGCCTTTCCGGCTAAGATCAAATTGGACACTTGAGAATAATAATAATTTGTTGTTATTTATTATTACTACCCTACCTTCTACATGTGCGGTTTTATAATAATAATTAAGGTAATTAATATTATAAAATAAGTAAAAATAATTATTAATTTAAGGGCCCAAGTCGGTCATCCTCTAGAGGAGTTAATTATTAAGGCACATATTTATACAAGATCGATTCTTGGAGAACTACCAAAAACATAACGTTTGTTCTTCTTCTCAAGAATTTAAAAGAGGTGAATTATCTTTGCCATAGAGTGCGAAATATATCAACTAATTGGTGCAAATTAATTCATGCATACATCAGTGAATCTAGGGCATGATTCCTATTTGTTATTATATATGCCTTAAGGTTTGAATTCAACATCTTATGGGCTGAGATTTGGACCTGTGCATAAGCGAATGGAGATAGCATTTCAACATCACATCAATGGTAGAGTTGCAGACCTAAAAGACTAAAGAAAGTGTAGACTTATCAAGATAACATTTGTGTACAAAATTGGTACCATATTTCCACCTTCCTTGTCAATTTTGTATTATATATATTGTTTCAGTTTTAAGAGCCATCTATAGATTGTATTTTCCTTGCATAAATCTGAAAATATCAACAAGTGTGATTTTGTTCTTGTAGGACCACACAGATCAGTATGCACCAGATCCAAATTTCCTTTCACTGAGTAAGATTTTCTTTTAAAGTTTCTTCTAGTTGTTTCCTCATCACACATTCTCTACACATAGTGTTAGCTAGTTTCACAATCTTCGATAGATCTCTAATAGCGTTTTCCATACTTGCTTTCACAATGTTATCAAAATTTACATGACAGAATCTTCTATGCCATAACCTGTCATCAATCTTCGCAACAAAACAAGAAAATTTTGTAGTGATCAACTCAAAAACATTACCTCTTGACTTAGTACTACATGCGATCAAATCTCTTGTCTTCCTTCTGATAGAGCATTTCCCATTATTGAACTTTAAATGATAACCCTTGTCTACAAGTTGTCCAACACTCAACAAATTATGCCTAAGTCCATTAACAAGAAATACATCATCGATATTAGTTTTACCATAAAGAGAAATCGATCCTACTCCAATGATAAACTTAGGAGTATTGTCACCAAATCTGATTACACCACCATCATATTTAGTTAACTAAATAAACTTGTTTCTATCATGAGTCATACAATGTGAACAACCATTGTCTATGATCAATTCATGTTTATTTTCAACATGTGAAGCTAGGGATTTGTCTTCATGAATAGGTTCATCATATTTAATAGCAATAAATCCAATTTCATCATAATCTGCAGCATCATCAGACACACATTCACTAGCATAGTAACATTCCTTATCCTTGGAATAATTAGGTCTATGAAACTTAGATTTATGTTTAGGAACCCATGTAGGAAATCTAGATGCAAAATCACCTATCTTATTGCATGAAAAACATTTCAGAGGTAACTTTCCTTCAAACTTACCCTTACCTTTACCTCTATTTTCTCTTCTTGCGATCAAGGCCAAAATTTCACCTAACTTCCTCTCTTCTTCCTGTATCTTTTCCCAATCATCGGCATATTCACCAAGTTCTTCTCACAAGTCATTTATGTTGGTGCTCGCAAGACTTGATAAGATATTCTTATTGTTATGTGCAGTTGCCTTGAAACTTGACTCATCCTTAGGTAAAGAATCTCCCACCTCTGTAACCTCAAACATAGTTAACTTTGCAATCAACATCTCTGTTGAATTTCATCGTCAAAGGTATGATCTCTTCTATTGCTTGAACTTTTGTTTTGTAAACAAGTGTCAGTGATCTAAGAATATTTGCGATTACTTCTTCCTCGCTGTATGTGCCTCTAGAGCTTCTAATGTCGATAACAACCTTAGTAACTCTCTGTACATATGCTCTAACATTCTCATCTTCTCTCATTTTCAACATTTCCATCTTTGTCTTCCAGTTTTGTAACTTTGCCTTCTTATTAAATGTATCTCCTTCATATAGAGCCTCTAATATTCTCCAAATTTCATGCACAGAGTCCAAATCTTTAACCTCTGTAAATTCACCTTCAGAGAGTGCAATAATCAGTGCTTCTCTTGCAACCATGTTATAAGAAAACAACTTATTTTCATCATTAGTAGCTTTATCTAGTTCATCTTCAGACTTGATCTATACATTTTTCTTTGTATTTATCCAGTAGTCGATTCCCATACATAGCAGATGAGTTCTCATCTTGTTCTTCCAACTGTCAAAGTTCTCGGGATCAAACTTCAGACTATCTTTCCTATAGAACGTCATCTTCAGGATCACCTCAAGTTATTAAACTTTCTCTCTAGGGACCAGAAACTCTGATACCAATTGTTAGCAATAATAGTCCACCAGAACAACTGAGAGGGGGGTGAATCAGTTGTATGCCAAATCTTTGAACTTTAACCTTTAACAATCAAAAGATAAATGCAATTTTGAACACATTAACAACTACACCATAACACCCTCAGATAGGGTAAAATTGAAGATAACGCCCTCTTGGTGGGTGGGTGTTGATGACAAGCATTATTAGATTAAGAAAGTTTCTAAGGATGGGGGATTGGACTGCCCATCTCAGGATCTTCCCGCTTCTAATGCCTCTAAGCTTGTTGTTATGGAAGTTGTCCTGGAAGATGTTTCTTGTTCTGTTTCTGATGTTGTCCTGGGCAAGATTGATGTTGTTGTTCTGTCTGGTGGTGGGGTTGTTGTCCCTACCCGGATGAATGATGTTGTTGTCCCTACCCGGATGAATGATGATGATGTCCTGAATGATAGTGCTGAGGTTATTGGTACCCATCTTCCTCGAGGGGGTTGATGTCCCTATCACTGTCGGGTTCGTGGGGGAGGACAGCCCTGCCTCTCTTGCTGTGGGTTTCTCTGCAAATCCTTTGTCTTTGCAGAATGATGCGGTGTTGATGGAGGAAGGATGGAAAACTGTCAATGGAAAGAAATTTAAGTCTCCCAAGCCTCCTTTTGATATGATTTTAAGGTCACATAAGGGTGGGGCTAAATGATTATCTTGTTGCCCTTTTTGTTGACTATTGTTCTGGTCTTGGTTTCTTTTTGGTGGGAGCGTTTGTGTGCTTCCTTCGGTGTGCTTGGTGTTGTTTCACAATTTTTTCTTGGTTCTTTTAAAGTTTTATCTTTCGGTTTACTGTTGTAAAAGGTTTCGGGTCCTTCAAAACATGTTTTTACTTAATCAAAACTACAACATAATATAACCATTTGTTGTCGAGGAAACCCTGTTAAGGGAAAAAAAAAACCCGGTGGGAAGTAGTACCCACAAATAATGCACTGAAAGTATAGTATCCATCTTAGGAGATTTAGCCATGTTAGGAGCTGATTATTACATACAATACGTAGTCCATGTTAAATGACATGCCCTGTTAGGAGTCAAGAGAAACAGCAGGCTCACTGCCCAGGATGACTGCATAAAGAAGGTTAAATCCACCTTCAAGACTCACTATCCGAGATACAAATATACACAGATATAATATCGAGTGAACTAACTAATAGCAACGGCTTTGCTTAAACAATTATAATGAAGTTATTTAATCACAACCTCTGCTCTAAATTCAACAGACTTCACAAATACAACCTCACAGATTCCACATTTTACTGTCCACATACCTAACCAGGAAAACAACTTTCCTTTATACAAGTTTACATTAAGAAATTAGGTCGGCCAATTAAGACTTCCCCAATGCATGAATAATTACATATCCCCTTGATAAGATACACACGGTACCTATAACAAGTAAACATCAATTACAATTCATTAAATATAATCCAAGATCCGCAATCCACGCTCGCTATCCATAATGCACGACACATCTCTGAATTTGGACCCAAATAGGTCTTCTCCAGAACACACGCCACAGCTGACGTCACCAAGAGTCTTGCGACCCAAGAATAATAACAAGCATTCTAAAACACGTCTCCAAACATTCCCCAAGCTCGCATAACGTGAATCATCCTCGCACTCAAGTTATCCATAGAAATCAAAGACTAGCTCTATCATAATTCTCTGCCACTGTTCTGCAAACAGTCTTCACCAAAATCCTTGTAACTCAAACAAACGTAAACATAAACTCAAGCGACCTTAGATATAAGATCACAGCCTATCCATGTACACATCCCCATATTCGTACACTCTAAAACATTCATAAAGTGTCTGTACACTTCTGTCAGTCATCCATGCACCAGTGATAACCAATCTATCTATCTTAATCAAAAACATATGTTGACATCAATGACAAAAAAATGAATGCCAACAACTCCGACAAAAGCCAATTCCAGTAGTTTTATGATATTTTATCACAATTTCTTAAGACTGATACTTAAACACATTGTGATGAACCCACTTTGATACTTAAATATGCATAGAAAATAATGGTATATATTATAAGTATAATTCTATGTGATGTAGTAATTAATTTTGATTTTAAATTGTTTTGGGATGATTTGGTATGTTTGTGTATCTTTCTTGGTCTTAACTAACTTGCAGCCTTAAGACATGAATGATGAGATCCAATTGTTAGCAGTTACCACCGTTATAATGGAGAAGATGTGGTCATAGACAGTAATTAATGAGCCTTTCTTCAGCACAATGATCTCATTTAGCTACTTCCACGCTCATTGCAATTGAAGACTTTAAGACTAGAAATGATCATCCAATTCGATGATAGCCTTGTTACTATACGACAACATGATCCATAGTGGGATGTTGAACTTCATTCAAAGCCCCATGATTTTTGTTATGTTTAAGTAGTTCTTATGTTTCAAAATAAGTCAATTATTCTTAGAAGATGATGTGTGAATAAGACTCTAAGAGCATTTGTTACCATTTCTCTTAGGATTTCCTGTAGATTTACGATGGTCTTATAAGTGTTGGTTAGAATATGTTTTGGTAGATTTGTACTAAATCACAATCGGCATTATAGTCCACTATTATTTTGTAAATCTCAGTGACAATATAAGTAATGGTTACTTCCACTTAAGTAAAGCTTTGATTTGATCTAAGGTTACGACCTCTCAAGCAGGGGCCACTTGGGGCGATGTAAATCTGTGTTAGAATTGATTAGTTAATTACTTCTTTTATTGCATTTTTGTGCAAGTAGTCAACTTAGTGTAATTCATTTCCATTTTTCCACAAGTAGTTAACTTATGTAATTCATTTCTGATTGGTTTCATTTATTCTGCAGTACTTAATTCAACTAGTTAATGTTAGTTGTTGTTGAGATCTCGTACAATTGAGTTTCTATTAAGTTATTTACTTGTATTTAATTTTTTTTATATGTTATTATTTTCACCCATAGCAATATAGTTTTATCCGCAACCATTGTTTTGTAATTGGAATTAGTATTAGATTGTTTTTAGTACTCTTGTCTTTGGATTTAGTTTTATGTTTTCAATAGATACTAGATTTACTTTAATACGCATATAGTGTCGATGCCAACCAGGTAGATATGTCCCTGGTCAAAAATTAATTGAGCCTCTATTAGGACGAAGAGTTATTTAATAGAAGATTAGTTGCCTCATGAGGAGAGTGCATTGAGTTGTTTGTACGAACTAATCGTCTATAATAGAGACCAGTTACTGCCCTAGTCCCAGTGGGCAATGGCATTAGATGCTAGTATCTAGCCAGAGAGGACTCAAATTTGAATATGTTAACAGTTGGAAAATGGTGAGAAGGAAACTATTTTCCATGTCAACGTTCTTCAAAGTTATCAACAAGTTTCATGAGGTTCACTATAAAAAGAGGCCTCCCCTCATTTGAACATCACACTTCAAGGAATTCACTCTTTCATTGAGCAAGTATTTCAATCATTTCAAGAAAGAAAAGGAGGAAATCTAACAATAAAGAATTCAAGCATTAAATATGACATCCATGATCAAGTTCATATGTTTCCTCCATGGATAAAGAAATGCATGGGCTACCTTCCTAGTATCGTCAACCCTTCATGAAAGCTTCAAAACAAAGAGAAATAATTGGATAATGTATATTATTGTGATTCAACATTCTTTACTTCAGATTCAAGGTTTATTTCAAACATTATTGTTGTAGGGAAGGTTGAATCCTCATAGGGCTTGGCTTAGGAAAGCCTCTATACAACAAAAGCATCGTTGTTCTCCCTCTTGTGTGCAAGTTTCCAGATCTAGGAGTGAAATGTTGTAGATCTAGAAAGTATGGACTGAGACAAGAAGATTCAAATCCTAAAAAAGTGATTCGGACATTGTCAATTATTGAAGTAGTTCATGGTTAGCTAATTAGTCCAACACATTTTTTGAAAAATTTCAAAGCAAGCATGAGAGCAATATCCAAAGTTCATGAGAAATATCGTCTTTAGACATAACTGGGACTGTGTTGCCTAGTGAATTAGTCCTTCCATTTTGAGCCTGAATTTCATTCGCAGACACCTCTTTGATCCTCATTTCCAGATTTATTTTCAATATAGATTTATCCGATCTATAGCTTTTTGTTCATGCTAATTAGTGTAAAATTTTGTGTTTTTCACCTTTTCCTTGTTGCACCAAATCAATTCAATTCAATTAATGCAAAAGTGGAGAACATCATCCAATCAACCTTGTGCCCATCTCTTACCTACCTCAATTGGTTGAAGTTGGGCCGAGTGAATAACTCCCCTAATAAAATGCTTGAGGGAAGTAGGCTTGATCTTTAGTTTGCATGTTTAGGCTAGTAATCCCCCATTCCACATTTCACTTCTTTCAAATGGAAAAGAATACCCTCATATCAAATAGCTGAGTCCAAGGACTAGCCTCCGCAATAAGGCCAATATCCTTGGAAGAGCCTTGGAAATGTTAATGTCAACCAAAATACAAGCATGGGTGGTATATCCAAATTTTGATGAAGAAACATCAACCCTAAGAAAACAACCAATTGTATTGTCAATGGCTTGAATGGGACCCTCAAAAAATGAAGAGGGAGATTAGTTAACCTTACCCAAACAAGCATAATATTGAGGGATTCCAAAAAAGGGTGGTTGAAAGAGGAGAACCAACACTTGAGCAAGAGGGAATGTTGACCTCATACTCAAAGCCTACCATCCAACACTACTTCCTTATCTACAATAGATTGAAAGGTTGTATTGAAAAATCCCTTGGTGCACAAATAGAGTTTGATTTTGTTTTTAGTAAGAGTTATCAAGGACTCCAATACCTATAGGTGTGAGCTTGGATGAGAGAGCCATAAACAATTAAATCTACAAATCAATACAATAGAGGAAAAATGTTTTGCATCATCAATAACATATTGTCCACAAACAAGGATAAGGGAGGACTTCGAGCAAGGAAGAGGCTCCTTGCAACACAAAAAGTCAAGAAACCCACCATGATTAGATGGGGAGCCATAGCCACAAAAGAAACCCATCCACCATCAAACATAAACCATAGTCAAAGAAGCATTCCTCAAATGAAAAAGCAATAAAAAGTGAGCCAAGAAAGCTTATTGTAGCAAAGAGGAGAAAACTAGGAGCCTTGTCGCATCTAACCATATTTGCAACTAAACCCCAAGTGAGGCATGAAGGAAAGAAAGCCTAGCACCAATTAAATCCCTACAAGCGCTTACAAAAGCAAGTAGAGGAAAGCAAATGTCATTTGAATTCGTTATTAGGGATCCAAGAGAAATTAAGGGAGACGATGTCATGGTTAATTATAGTGGTAAGAAATAGTGGTTAGCAATCATTAATATATTATTGTTGAAGTCTTTAGCCTAAATATGTGTACATTGTCTTGTGCAAGAGTTACTTGAGCCACTTTTGGAAATTCTAAAATTATTAAATAATATCACTATACTTTTATGCTTCAAACACACTCAATTCTAGAGTCTAGAACAAATTGAAAGCATTAAATTTCAAAATTTGTTGTTAATACACAAATACTGACATATATGCTTAGGAATATTATATTATTTATGTGATTTATATTTTTAATAGGTGTCTTATGTAAATTATGAATCAAGGCAGCATTTTAAACTTCCAATAATTGAAAGGGTTCAAAAGTATCTTTCATTGATTGTTATGTCCTTCCCCATTAACAAAATTTCTAAAATTAAACACATCAAAGTAGTCACAAAAATTTTCAAAAAAAGATTCACAATCAATCATTCTTCAGTTATTGAGCTAAATATGCTTATTTGTCTACTTAAGTTCCATGACTTAACACTAAATAATCAATTGTTTAAAATCACAATTATCATTATTTTATCCAAATTAATTATAAAAAAAATACATGTTACCAAATTGCCTTAAACTAAACTTAAGAAGTTTCTCTCCTTACAATAGTATTACTATCATACACAATTGTTCTTAACCATCTTTGAAATATGTTTCTTATCAAGCCTAAACAAATATTAATTTTCACACAAATGAGAAAAAAAGACTAATTACTATAGAATCTTGTTAATTTATCTTTTTTCATTATTCTAGTTGTTAATCTTTAGTACCTTCATCAGCATTGCTTCTCGAAACTAGATACCCTCACTAATACAATGAATATTAAATAGAATATCATTGAGCATAGGAGATTGCAACTTTGTGAAACAAATCCTCCCCTAAGGTTCGGTTAACATGCATAGCTCCAATTCCAAATAAACTATGTATTTCTTGGCAATAATTAGGTGCCATCCATAACAATTTTCCATCCTCTAAGTTGTGTTTTATGAAAGAGATTTTCGTGCAATTTAGTAGGGCTCAATAAGGATTTCTCAAATGTCAATCTAAGTCATGTTTTATGAAAGAGATCTTCATGCAATTTAGTAGGGCTCAATAAAGATTTCTCAAATGTCGTTGAAAGTTGACATATAGTAATGAATAACCTAGAAGATACAACCCCATCTAATGGTTAGTTTCCTAGAACAAATTAAAAAACAAAAAGTCAAACAAATAATTTTGTATCATGATTAAAATCTTTCTTACAAAATTTAAATGAAAAAGAGGAATGAGGTCATACAGAGATTTGTTATAACCTTTAGCCAAATGCTTAAAATCTACCACAACCCAACAAGATCAATAGAAACAAAAATACATAAAATGCAATTGAAAGAAGTGGACATGAATACATAAGTAGCTGACCCATATTGATATTTTTGTGCAATTTTCATCCCCTATGAAAAATATTAATACTTTAAGATTGCTTGAAATGAGATACAAGAATTTTAATCCGATGGCTCAAAATCCAAAATAATTTTGACAAATGCATTTACCATTGTCCAATTAAACTATTGCCTACAATATGAAGAAATGAAAAGATCTCAAAGACTTATGGATAATGCTACTCAAAAACAACTTAGGAAAATGTTCTCATGTAAAATTATTCTTTCAAAATTCATAATATCTAATTGATTGGAGGGTGTGTATATATAAACAAAATCCCATCAATATATGACATGGTTGCTAGTAAACTCATACCTTGGCTCTTGGTACTCGTCTCTCATTCCAAAATTATGCTCCCATGTTGGAAACTCATATGGGGCCAACTCCAGATATCAAAAGTGCACCGTCCTAAAAAGTTAGTACCCATTATTGGTGGCTTTAGGACCTATTAGACCCCATTTTAGTGATTTCAAGATCTGAATGTCTCAAGAGTTTTAATCCCATGGCTCAAACTCCAATATAATTTTGACAAATGGATTGACCACTGTCCAGTTAAAACTATTGCCTACAATATGAAGAAATGAAAGGCTCTCAAAGACTTATGGATAATACTACTCAAAAATAACTTAGGAAAATGTTCTCATTTAAAATTCTTCTTTCAAATATATATATATATATATATATATATATATATATATATATATATTCTCAATTTCTAGTTAAACGAAATCCCTTCAATATATGACATGGTTGTTGGTGAACTCATATCTTGGCTCTTGGTACTCGTCTCTAATTCCAAAATTATGCCCCCATGTTAGAAACTCATATGGGGCCAACTCCAAATATCAAAAGTGTACCATCCTAAAAAGTTAGCACCCATTATTGGTGGCTTTAAGGCCTATTAGACACCATTTTAGTGATTTCAAGATCTGAATTTCTAGTTAAACAAAATCCTTTCAATATATGACATGGTTGTTGGTAAACTCATACCTTGGCTCTTGGTACTCGTCTCCCATTCCGAAATTATGATCCCATGTTAGAAACTCATATGGGGCCAACTCCAGATGTCAAAAGTGTATTGTCCTAAAAAGTTAGCACCCATTATTGGTGGCTTTAGGACCTATTAGACCCAATTTTAGTGATTTCAAGATCTGAATGTCTTTATGCCTGATATCCCACATCTTTCATTTCCACTCCCCGAAACTTTTCACGCTTCCCAAGATCTAGATTTTCTTTGAAATAAACAATGTCGGGACTAGTCAAACTAAGTCAATCTTGTCTTAGACTACGTCGACCCAATTTGACCTTGTCCTAAGGCATTACATTTAAGTGGGCTTCGGGCCCGATGCAGAGGTTTTAATTCATGATCTTTATTTGTGGTCAGCCAAACAATATAGAATCCTGAAATGAGTATAAAAGGGGGTCTTCTCTCATTTTGGCATCCAATGTCCATTATTATCCATTATATTGCAATCCAAGATTATCAAGATTATCCAAGACTATTATGTGCAAGCAATTCATTGGTGATTTCAAGAGCAAGTGGAATCAAGCTAATTGAGGATTTGTATTCAAGATTTGAAGGCATGCATCCAATTCAAGATCTCCAAGCAAAGCAATCTTCTCTCATTGATGTAAATTTCTCTCCCATGGTGGCCAAGTAGAGGAATTCTCAAGCAAGCAAGAAGATCCATTCCTCTTCTCCATTCAAAATTTCAAGCATACACTCATTCAAGATCTAGGATAAGCAAGTGTAGATCCATTGCATTTGTGAAGGCATCCTTGATTCTACAACACATTCCAAACATACATTACAAGCATCTTCATGGATTTGACTGATTTCTACATCCATCCATGAAGGTTTTTCATGCAAGGTAAATCTGACATTTATCTTGTTTACATTACTTTCCTTACACAATTTTTATTTCATTTCAAGGTTGATTCCTATACATGGGCTTGACCAAGGCAAGCCCTTTTCCACAACCTTTTTCCCCTTCTTGTGTGCAGGAACAGATTTTTAGAGTTTCGAAACCAGATTCTGGGAGTTACAAAACCAGTGACAGACCCTTCACAAATTTCATCAGATTCAGAATCTCCAGGACTAGGTCGACTTTCTTGGACAAGGTCAATTTTGTTCGACATAGTCCTTTGGATCTAGAATTTCCACACTCATAAGTTACAGATGTCGAAGTGCCAAATCCAGAACCATTTCTGATTTTGACAGTTCTGCGACAGTCAGAACCATATCTAAACTTTACTCCTCTTCTCCTAACTTCAAGGTGAGCTCATTCTTCCTCTTTTCATCTTGCACTTACTTCTATACATCAAATTTGATATTATATCTTATTAGTTATCATTTCATTTGTCATAGCATCGATTCCTTTCATGCATTTTGCATATCATTTTTACATATTATTTACACTTAGACATTTAAGGAACCCATCCCCAAATCACACTCCATTCTCAAATCAAGATCTTGCATTAACACCCCTTCATTTGTTTGGGTTGTGCTAATCTAATTTGGGTTTGAGCGTGAGCCTTTATGGGTGTTCTTAATGTATCCTAACCCCATCCATTTGATTTGCTGTGATCTTCTTCCATAGCATTGTTCACCATTTAATATGATACATTTTAGTGAACCCGACTTATAACATTTCCATTCTGATTTTGGTGTTAGATTCCCCTTCTTTGCATTTAGATCTATAGATCTACCTTGGATGCACTTTGTTAATCAATATTTACATCACATGCTTAAATTTGATAGTTGAATTTGCTTGGATTGCATATTTCTTTCAAATTGCATTACATTTCTCTTTCATTTCGTTCCCTTGTGCATGAGCTTTATCACTTTGAGTCCAACCTATAGCATTCTGGTTAGAGAAAATTGTAGACTTATGGGTTCCTTTGATCTCGAACCCTCCTTTCCTATGAATCTTGATAAAACCAGCATGCATCTTAGTGATCTCAATCCTATCATGGAGAATAACTCTTCTCATGATGAAGAAGAAGCATTAAGGGTTCCTCTTGCTCAAGTCCAAAAACTTTCCCATGAATTTGAGAAGTTTGAACAGTGGTTAGGTCAAGAAAACAATAATCCTACAACTCTTTTCGTTGTAGAACGTTTGAGGAAACTTATTAACACTGATAAACATGGTATTAACCTCTTTCGTAGCATTCCTCATCTCATTGAAGCCAATGTCAAACCCATTAGGAATTGTGCTCAAGCATTAGGCTTTACTCCACCTCCTACAAGTGTTGAGACGTCTTTGCCTATCTCTACTTTCATGCCTAGTGTGTCCACTTATGCTCCACCTATTATAACAACTTCGATTCAAAATCTCAATCTTACACATGTGAGTCTTCCTAATCCTATTGCTCCCTTCAAGTGTGCCATGTGTTTCATTGCCATCATCCTTGCCTACTTATCATAGTGTTCCTTTTTCATATTCAACCATTCCTTCAATTTCCAACAATGCTCCTAACATTTCTCGTGTTTCTCCTCTTACCATTCTTTATACTGATTCTACCATTAATAGTTTGGCTCAAACTGTGTCTTCTTTGCAACAAGTAGCTTCCATGACTCAATCCAAGTTCAACATTCCTACTTGTGATATTGCTAGTCCCTTGTCTTTGGATATTATCAGTGTTGTTATCCTGCAATATATAGAGATTCCTCGTCTTGAGACTTATAACGGTAAGGGTGATCTTGTGACTCGTGTTAACACTTTCCAAACCTTACGTAGTGATTTCTCTCATGACCATAGGTTCATGGAAAATTTGTTTACTAGAATCTTTCGAGACAAAGTCGTGTCATGGTATTGTTACTTGCCTCCTTATTCAATTGATTCTTTCCAAAAGCTTGCTAATGCTTTCATTGAACAATTTTAAAACAACATTGGTCCTATTGATCATCATTGCAAGCGTATTGGTAAAGCTCGTCAGTGTGCTTCTCAAAACATTGCTTCATCTCATACACCTCCTCACGCTTCACTTCCCTTTTACCAACCCATGCTTGAGCCAATGGAGGAAGTGAATTTAAACAAAATAAAGATGAACAAACATAACAATGCAATTCGTATCTTTGATTCTATTACAATAATTAAGAAGATACTCTTGATGATGATGTTTTTGATACTGACAATGATATGCATGCTAGTGCTTCTGATGACATGTATGAGACTATTGATATTGATCACGATTTACTAGTTATGCTTTCACAACAGTTATCTATGAGTCCTAGTGACAAACACAGCGACCTATCTTCACAACATGGTCCTTGTTTGGAACTGGCTATTGTTCCATCTATTGTGTTTGATGTTGCTCCTCTTGTGAGTTGCCCACCTTCCCTAAACACTATGGTTATGGGAGGGCAGGCGATACGCTTGACTAGCTCCTCTTGTGCGGTGAATTTTTTTTTTTGTTTGTTTGTTTGCATGTTTGTCGTGATTTGCATCCCCCGTGTTGTGTTGCTTGTTTGATGTTTGGCTCTTGGTACTTGTCTCTCATTCCAAAGTTATGCTCCCATGTTGGAAACTCATATGGAGCCAACTCCAGATATCCAGCTATCAAAAGTGTATCGTCCTAAAAAGTTAGCACCCATTATAGGTGGCTTTAGGACCTATTAGTCCCCATTTTAGTTATTTCTAGATCTGAATGTCTTTATACTTGATTTCCTGCATCTTTCATTTTCTCTCCTCGAAACTTTTCGCACTTCCAAAGACCCACGTTCTTTGAAATTAACAATGTCGAGACTAGGTTGAACTAAGTCGGCCTTGTCCTGGACTAGGTTGACCCAATCCGACCTTATTCTATGGTATTGCATTTAAGTGGGCTTTGGGCCCAATGCGGAGGTTTTTCTTCTTGATCTTTATTTTTGGTCAGCCAGATAATATTGAATCCCAAAATGAGTATAAAAGGGGGTCTTCTCCCCTCATTTTGACATCCAATATCTATTATATTGCAATCCAAGATTATCCAAGACTATTATGTGCAAACAATTCATTGGTGATTTCAAGAGCAAGTGCAATCAAGCTAATTGAGGATTTGGATTCAAGATTTGAAGGCAAGCATCCAATTCAAGATCTCCTAACAAATGCAATCTTCTCTCATTGATGTAAATTTCTCTCCCATGATGGCCAAGTAGAGGAATTATCAAGCAAGCAAGAAGATCCATTCGTCTTCTCCATTCAAGATTTCAAGCATACACTCATTCAAGATCTAGTATTAACAAGTGTAGATCCATTGCATTTGGGAAGGCATCCTTGATTCTACAACACATTACAAGCATCTTCATGGATTTGACTAATTTCTACAACCATCCATGAGGGTTTTTCATGCAAGGTAAATCTCACATTTATCGTGTTTACATTACTTCCTATATGCAATTTCTATTTCATTTCAAAGTTGACCAAGGCAATCCCCTTTCAACAACCTTTTTCCCCTCCTCCTTGTGTGCATGAACAAATTTTTAAAGTTTCAGATCTAGATTTTGGGAGTTACTGAACCAGTGATAGACCCTTCACAAATTTCATCAAATTCAGAGTCTCCAGGACTAGGTTGACTTTCTTGGACAAGGTCGACTTTGTTCGACATAGCCCTTTGGATCTAGAATTTTCAGTCATAAGTTACAGGTGTCAAACTGTTGGATCCAGAACCATTTCTAGTTCTGACAGTTCTGCAACAGTCAGAACAATATCTGAAGTTCACTCCTCTCCTCCTAGCCTCAAGGTGAGTTTGTTCTTCCTCTTTTCATCCTGTACTTACTTTTATACATCATATCTGATATCATATCTTGATAGTTATCATTTCATTTAACTTAGTATCAATTGCATATCATTTTTACATATTATATACACTTTGACATTAAAGGAACCCATCCCCAAATCACACTCCATCCTCAAATCTAGATCTTGCATTAGCACCCCTTCATCCTTTTGGGTTGTGCTAATCTAATTTGGGTTTGAGGGTGAGCCTTTGGAGATGTTCATAGTGTATCATACCCCCATCCACTTGATTTGGTAAGTGATCTTCCTCCATAGTATTGCTCACCATTTCATATGATACAAAAAAAATTCACCTTAAATGTTTTTCATCTCTGTCTCCTATAAGCATCCCTTGGAAAATGATAAACTTCCTATATAGATTTCCTAGATTAATCACATAAATTACACTAGGTTTTCTTTTAATGTTGATATGCAGTTGACAGAGCTATAGAAATACACCAATAAGCTTGTAATATTCTATTTTGTGCATTAAATTTTACAAGATTTTTGTTACAAAAAAAGTTCTTGTCAAATCCCAAATAATACAATTTGGAATCAAATAAAGGAAAATAATTCCATTCATATGCTTCCTTAGAACCCCTTGAAAAATGTTGTTCCTTACATTTTTCAAGATTTGTTACCATGTAATTTTTTCACAATCAATTCTGCAGCGAGATCCATTTCTTTTGAAGCTTGAAGTCTTTTAGCTCAAAGCACTCAGGATCCAGAACAAACAAAAGAACCATTTAACATGTCTCAATTCACTAACCTTTCATGCAACTGGCAAGGCTATGATTATGTTGTTCAACTGTTCAAATTGCCCGTTCTGAAAAGTTACAAGAAAACTTAAAAATGGAGAATGCTACTAAAACCTTTCTGAGAGACTTGAAAGTTTCCAGCCAAGAATAAAACGTAGTCGGGGCATCCATTTTAATATAATTCTCTTTCCATTACTGGAGGCCATATTCTCAAAAAGAAATCTGTAGACTCCAAGCTATCCTGCCAGTTATTGAAGAAGATGTTAAATGCATCATAAAGTGATAACCATTGGGAGACTAAACTAAACCAATCAACAGCATAAAAATTTTGAGGAACCACTTTCAATCCTGACACAGAATTGTAAATTTTTAATCCTCATTTATCAACATTTTCTTTGAAACAAAAAATAGAAGTGTCAATAAAACTGCTTGCAAGAAGTGTCCTGCCATTTTGGAAGTGATGGACCTTTTACCAGAAATTTAAAACACAACTCTTCCAGGCTATAATGTATGGATTCAGAGGTCAAAAAACATAAAATGGAGTAAACTGGAAGCCATGTCTACTAAAACTCGAAATGTTATTTTCAGTTAGAGACATATTTTTACATGAACTTGAGCATCTACAAATAATGTCATGAGAAATCTCCTGAATCTTGAACAAAATCCTAAAGCTTTCATCGTCATGATTACGAAGGGCCTTTTTTTCTGTCATAGGCATTTTCAAAACCAATGCATATAATACCTTTATCATATTATACTTATAGACCTTCCATAAATCAATTGATGTCATATAATCAGCCCCACAACTGGTAATCAACCAAAGCCTCTTGGCAAGAATCTTGTGAAACATATAGTGAAGCAATAGTCCTCAAATGCCTGATTCAATTCCTGCTGCCTTCTTTTAAAATCAATCTGACAAATCGTTTATTAATATATAATTGATTTTATTTAATTTATATGTTTACGGTTTGGGGGTTTTGACCAAATTCAGTTTACCCTCTCTTGCTTTGTTCCATTATTTCAGCTTTTGAGTGTTTGGTTTCTTTCAATGCCTACTCCTAGCATTCTTTTACCCTAGTTCTTCTCTATAACTGTTATTTTCAAGTCAAATTAGCCTATTTGAGTCATTTTATGGACATAAATATAATTTCTCTCTCACAAATCCATGAGCATCAGTATATTAAAGGTCTTTGTATACATGTTTAACAGATTATTATTCGTAAGGCCTTCATTAGCCTCATCAATAAAGCAGGAATTCCAGGTTGAATTCTAGCCTTAATTCTTGAAAAACGAGGTTAAGGGGCATTAAAAAGGAGCTGTGAGTCCATTTTGATGGAGGCACTATTCCCATGTAGGGATCTAGAGCCTAAGAAGAGATGATGATTTACTGATTAGCTTGCATATGTAACTAAAGAAAAATGTGTCAGATCAAAAAAATTGAGCTTGTTGTTGAGAGCGTCTCCTAAAAAGGAGTTTATGTCTTGAAGATAAGTTTTACTTTTTTTTGTTTTTGAACGGAAATCCCAATAAAAAGTTTATTATGAGAAGTTTTTTAATCATTTGTGAAAAGAAAATGTACTTTAAGAATTTTTGAGCTGAATGTTTAAGTCGGTGTTATGTCAAGCTGTTGCAAAGGTCAAAAAAAGCCATTGAAAAACTATAATATAAATTAAAATTTGTCAGTTGTGTCAAAGATTTGTGTCAATTATGTTTTGGAAAGGCATGTAAGTAATATAGGTGATGATTTGTCAATACCAAATTTTGATTTAAGATATAGCATCCAAAAAATATATTCACTTTCCAGTGCTAGGTTTAGCTAACCTATCATTGAAGCAACTGAGCAACTAAGTTGCCAATTCCAGTTCAGATTTGATGGTATGGCAGATTATTTTTCCCAGATATTTTTATATATTCAGTCATAATTTGCAATCAATACTCATAATTCATTGATTCAATGTCATGTTACAAGTAGTGGTGGTTGTTGCACCAAAAGATCAACCTGTTAATGCCCAATACAACTACTAGACTTATAGAATCCATAGGAGGCTGTTAAACCATGTTGTGAATCCTGCGAGAGACACTGACCCACTGCCAACAATCTCCCTCCTAGCGTCACTCGCCATGGTCTGCATGATTCGAACCTATGACCAAGCTCTAATACCACTTGTTACAAGTAGTGATTGTCGTTGCACCAAAAAAATGATATGTTAATGCCCGATACAACCACTAGACTTATAGAATCCACAGGAGGCTGTTAAACCATGTCGTGAATCCTGCGAGGGACGCTGGCCCACTGCCAATATATCAAATGTCAAAGCAATACAAAAAGTCCAA
Source organism: Thuja plicata (assembly GCA_018584345.1). Classification (NCBI taxonomy): domain Eukaryota; kingdom Viridiplantae; phylum Streptophyta; class Pinopsida; order Cupressales; family Cupressaceae; genus Thuja; species Thuja plicata. The sequence continues at coordinate 775,170 of MU225509.1, read as the reverse complement.
ATAACTCTCATATTGCTCTTCATCAAGAGTATCAAGCTCAACATTTGGTCTGTTTGTGCTGTACCCAATTCAAATAAAATTGTATACTACCAAATACCAAGCCACACTCTGTTGTTCATCAGGTAGAGTCTCGTTTGTCCTATGTTATTCTCGTACTCTTACTTTTATATCATTGCAGTGATCATGGAATGAAGCTTTTGAAGCTATTTATTGCAGAAGGATAAAGAAGTTCTCGCCAAAGAAATTTTCTATGTGAGGAGTTTTAAGCACACACTCAAAATGTGAAGATGAGTTTGGGTTTCGCAAGTGTCTGATTTGCATATAACAAGTATGCACTGCTATGAAGAAAAACAATGTCAGAGTTCTACTTTCAGGAGAATCCTCCATATGAGGTAAAATAATAGAGTGCTTGTCGGAGTGCATGCTCATAGAATGGAAGATTTGAACTCAAAATACGAGTGTTTAAAGGTCTCTATTAAAATCAAATTAAAGCCAAGACAGAGAGCATATATAGACACATGCTTATATAATAATACAAGCATTTTCCAAACTTGCTGTCAGCAATGATGTACATTGCCTTCCCCTAGATGAAAGAAGCATTTCAAAGTGTTTTATAAATTTATGGTGATGCTAGAGCACAGGCCTTGTTCAGATAGAATAGGCAAATTTTCAAGGTGAAAATCATGCCCAAAATACAGTCATGTGCCATGAAAGGGCATTAATCTTTGGGAGTTCAAAAACACATATATAAGGAGGAAATTGCTTACCTTAGAGCTCAGAATAGTATGCTTTCAAAAGCAACAAGCCTCCCTTAGTATGATTGATTGAGTGCACAAGATAGAAGAATTGATGGATAAAAAAGACTGTCTATTGATTTTAGTGCATCCCAGAATCACGTGTAGAATTTGCAGAAAATTGAAAGTTACATTTGGGGCATGAAGCGCATCCAAAAGAATGTACATTTTGAACAATTTTTACTCACTAAAAACTGGTGTATACAGCTACACCCCTAGAAGTGGTATGAAAATATGTTTTTTAAAATGGAGCAAACACCAGTAAAGGAGAAGCATGTGCCAAGGTCTTTAAAACACACCACATAGCAGTTTTCACGTGCATCTTTGCAAAATGAAGGAATTTCTTAGACATGTATGTTAAAAATAAAATAAAATAAATATTGTAAATTCTCCCAAATTGCATGAGAAAATTAGAAAAGTAAATACAGTTTTGTGAGAGGATAAAAATAGGAGTTTTGAAATATGGGATAATTAGTTATAGATTGTTTCTGAGTTTTCTATTTTGCCTCTATCTCCTTCAAAGTGGTATTAGAGCAAGGTTTGGAGATCAGAGCTAAGTCATTAAGATCATGAAAGATGGACTAAATTTGCAAGATTGATATCACTGACATTGAAGATTGGCACTGCAGCATCCAACGAAATTTTTGAGAAGGCAAGAAATTGCAGCCTGCAAGAAAAAATAAGGCATTAAGAGTTTTTTATTGAAGATGTCTGTGTAGTAGCTGCTCCCAAACAAAGTTAATTCAGCTTAAATTGAATCAAAGAGATTGTAATATTCAGCTAAAGTCAAAAATTAGAAAGGGGTCAATTTGAAAGAAGCCATACCAAAAGAAAAAAGTGATTCACAGCTTTTCTGAAGGCCAAAAGAAAATAAAGGATAACAAAAATAAGGAGGTAGAAGGCAGCCATGACAACAAGCAACGGCATTACACAGCCCCAAACTCCGATTTTCGCTCGTAAGAATTGCGATTTTTGGGCAATTCAGGTGAAAATGTTGTTTTGTTCACAAGATGTTTGGGATTTGGTTAAAAATAGACTTGTAGAGCTCATAGATCAATCTTCTTATCGAGCTTTGACACAAGTAGAGAAAAATCAATTAAGAGAGAATAACAAAAAGGATGTTAAATGTTTATTTCTTATTCAACAAGCAACGAATGAATCTATATTTCCAAGGGTTGCAGTAGCAAATAAATCTAAGAGAGCTTGATATATTTTGAGAACAACATATCAAGGGACCAATAACATAAAAAATGTGAAATTACAATCTCTTAAGACAAGTTTCGAAAATTGCAAATGAATGATTCAAAATTTGTAGACTGGTTTATGAATAAAGTTATGAATAGTGTCAATCAAATTATATCTAATGGAGAAGAAATAACAGATCAGAAGCTTATAGAAATGATTCTCAAGAGTCAACCTAGTAAATTTTATGCTATACTTGTAGCAATTGAATAATCCACAGATTCAGGGCAATTATCAATAGATGAATTACTGGGATCTTTGTTATCACATGAATCCAAAATGAGTAGATATAACAAAACTTCTTTTTAGAATGATTTCAAGTCCCATCCAAAATGAGTAGAAATAACAAAACTTCTTTTTAGAATGATTTCAAGTCCCATCCAAAATGAGTCGAAATAACAAAACTTCTTTAAAGAATGATTTCAAGTCCCATCCGAAATGAGTAGAAATAACAAAACTTCTTTTTAGAATGATTTCAAGTCCCAGGTATCATCCAGTAGAGGAAGAGAAATGTCAAGCTTCAGAGAAAGAGATAGAGGAAAAGGCGGAAAGAATAATCCAAATTAAGGTGAAAAAACTAAACAAACAAATCAATACTACAACAATAGACGACGTGGCAACAATCACTTACAACAACATTACAGAAGTTTATTAAATCAAATATTCAATGTTATTATTGCAAAAAAATATGGACATTATACATATGAGTATAGAAAGAAACAAGAAGATGTGGACAACCAAAATTCCAATTACACAAATGGATCTAAAACTGATTATGGAAGTTTATTCATCACATGTCAAGTTGCTCAAAAAGGTTCTAGAGACATCACATGTCAAGTTGCTCAAAAGGTTGTAGAGATATTTGGTTTTAACTTTTAAGACAATGATTGTAGTAATCATATGGTAGGAAATAAAAAGTTGTTTGCTAACCTTGACGATTTTGTAAAGTCAAAAGTGAAATTGGGAAACGTTAGTAAAGAGGTTGTAATGGGTAAAGGAGCAAATCAATGTTTTAACAAAAAATAGTGAAAGAAGATTTATATTTGATGTTTATCTTGTATTTGGATTAAAGCTTAATCTTACGAGTATCTTTTAAGGATAATGTTTTGACTATACTAGATAAATTTTTTAATGATGGGTTGAATGCAAGAGTGGAGATAACAAAGAATTGAATGTTCCCCCTTCAAACTCAGTGCACCCATGGAGAAGAGAAAGTCAATTTCAAAACTATCTATTTAGACCAGCCATGGCTATTGCATTTGAGGTATTGACATTTACATTTTGGAGGGTTGCATTTGTTACAGAAGAAATAGATGGTGAAAGGATTGTCACCAATAGTGATATGGAAACAAGCAAAATAATGAGCAGCAAACAGATATTTTATTCTGCAGACGAGACAATAATGTCTGCATAATATTAACACTGCAAACTTGCATTTCCAATATACTACATGAAGGAAAAAATACAACATGATATAGTCATGAATATGCCTGAATTAAAAATTTGGAAATATCATCCAAATCTTGACATTAAGTGGAGATAATAACAATTTTTTAAACTATGAGAAACTAATTAACCATTAGCTAAATAAGACTGACCTCCTTACAACTAGGAAACAAACCTTTAAGTTTCACTTTTAACTTTTTACATAGGATAAAAGCTAACAATTATTAAAATAATAATTTAAACTTTGTGCTCTAACCTATACCCCATTGATGACGATTCATAGGGTATAGGTTAGAGCATAGGATTTACATAGTCACCGGGAGGCGCATCTCCCCCCCTTTGAGACGCATCTCGGAGACGGAGACATGTCTCCGATACTTCAAGCGCACCCGGGGATTGCAAAAGGCCCAGGAGACTTTGAATCAGCGTCTCCCGAAGTCTCCCGGTCTCCCACGTCAAAAAAGCGCGTCTCCCATGCGTCTAGGATTTTGCCTAAATGAAAAAGTTAAAAAACAAAAAGTTTTATTTTTTTGAACTCATTTTTAACACCACACAGCAGCAGGCGACGACAAAAGAAGCCCTTGGTGATAGAGAAAGCCCTACACGACACAAAGGTAGGCATTTTTTTTGGTTTTGAATGCTTTTTTTGTTTCGAATGCTTTTTTTTGGTTTCAACTGTGGGACAATACCCACGGGCTTAGCAGACTTGTCTGCCAGCGACGTGCGCTGGCATACAAGTTTGCTAAGCCGTGGGTATCGTCCCACAGGGATGATTTTTTATTTTGTTTTAATTTAATAAATTTAAATTTAAACTTAAAGTTAAATATTAATTTTTAAATAGTAAATTTATAACAGTAGTAAATTTGAAATTTAATTAATAATTTAACAGTTAACAGTGAACAATGTTAACAGTTAAATTGTTAATTTAATTTTTTTTATTTTCATTCTGATTTTAATTTAATCTGTTATAATTATTTTCAGTCTTAATGCAGATTTTTTTTTTTTTTTTTTTTTTGTGTAGATTCTAGAATGTCAAGTGGGGGAAAATACCCGTTGTACTTGTGGAAGTATTGTGAACATGTTCCTGGGCCTAAAGGTTCAGGTGGAACAGCCACAGTCAAATGTAAATAATGTCCAAAAGAATGGCAAGGTACTTACACGAGGATGAAAGATCATTTCCTTAACATACCTGGAAAAGGTGTTGACCCTTGTGAAAATGAGGTAATACGTCTTGAGGTTGTGAGGGATCAAGAAAGGGCTGATGGGATATTATATCATAATGTTAGCTCCTCTCATGCTTCAATGGCAGAGACAACTAGTACAACTCCTCGGAATACAGAGACAGATGCATCTTCTAGTAGAGATGTGGCAGCACAACACTCGCAATCGCACAAGAGACCACACATTGGCAGCTCAAACCCCATTGAAAGGCTTTTTGATATGCAGGGTTGAGAGGTAGTTGATGCAGCAATTGCACAGTTCTTTTATGCAAATGGAATCCCATTTAATGTTGCTCATTCACCTTTCTTTGGAGAGATGGTCCAAGCTATCAATAATGGACCAGCAGGGTAAAAGCCACCTGGGTCTGAAAAGCTCCGCACTACTCTAATCGATAAAGAAAAACTTCGATTAGAGCAACAAATAGCACCATTGAAAAGAGTGTGGGCTACAGAAGGTTGCAGTATTGTGATGGATGGGTGGACAGATACTAGGAATCGTCCCTTACTCAATGTCATGGTAACATGTAGCAAAGGGCCTTATTTTTTGAAGGCAATTGACTGTACAGAGCAAGAAAAGAATGCTGATTTTCTTCATAATCAGTTAAGTGACAGCATTGAGGAGGTGGGAGCATCACATGTGGTGCAAATTATTACCGACGCTGCCCCTGTTTGTAAAGCAGCAGGTTTGATGGTGCAAAAAAGGTATAGGCACATTTTCTGGACACCATGTTGTGTGCATTCACTGAATAATGCACTAAAAGATATTGGCAAATTCCAGTGGATTTCAGATCTCATAGAAAAAGGCAGAAAAATTCAGATGTTCATCTGTAACCATCACCACACACAAGCAATTTATCGGAAATTTGCCAAAGTGGAACTTTTAAAACCTGTTGATATACGGTTTGCATCCTATTTTATTCTTCTTGACCGCCCTTGTGAATTCAAAGGTGCTTTGTGTTCCACAGTGGTTTGTGATGCATGGGCAGCTTGGAGACAATCTGCATCCAATATTGCAGTTGAGGTGAGAAGTTTGATTCTTGATGATCACTTTTGGGCTGATGTTAGATTTGTTGTGGAGTTTATTATTATGGCAAAATAAATGAATATGTTATTCACAATGAGCAATCCGCTCATAAATAATACACAGAATATATACAAAATAGCAAGTTTCCAAATATGGAACTGCCATAAGAATGGAAACTATCCTAAAGAATGAACTTGAGCATTAATGG
>MU225509.1:733496-763172 GCA_018584345.1 Thuja plicata | reverse complement strand
AATGAGTTGTGTGTTATTTGCTTATGTTCTTTTCATTTCAGCAATCATATGGTTTATGTGGAATTGGTTTAAGTTTAATTTAAAGTGTTGTAATACTGATTCACCCCCCCTCTCAGTATTACTTAATACTAACAATTGGTATCAGAGTTGTTGGCCCTTGAAAAGAAAGTTTAACAACTTAAGGGAGATCAAGATGGATTCTGCAAGTTTGCAAGAGAACTTTGAAGCAGCACTAGAAGACCTTGATAAAGCAAAAGCAGAGAATGGTGACTTGAGATTCAATTTAAGAAGAGCTGAGGGATTCATTAAGAAACTGAAAGATCAGCTTGAACTTTCCAGAAATCAAAGGCAGGATCTTATGGTTCAAATAAAAGAGGATTCAAACAATGATAATTCAGGTCAGATAAAGCAACTTGAACAAGAGAATGATACCTTGAAGCTTGATCATGAAACAATGGCTAAAGAGATTCAACAAGAAAATAATACTAAAGACAAGATTGAAAAAGCTTTAAACGATGCTAATATTCTGATGGGACAAATGAAGACTGAGCTTGACCACTACAAGAACAAGTATCAAGAATTGAAGAAATATAATTAGATCATTAAGGTGAACTTATTGAGACAAAGAAACATATTGGGAGACTTCACATGAGCAGTGACTTGATCGATGAACAAAGAGATAGACAGAAACCTAAAGGAGATATGACTGGTGTTGGCTTCAATGAAGCTGAATGTTCTAAACGTCAAGAAGAGAAACCTGATGCGAAGACTGATGGAGAAAAACCTATTCTTGAAGAACCTAAAGAACAGAGCAGACCTTTCAGAGGTAGATGTTTTGGTTGTAACAAGTTTGGACACATGAAAAGAGATTACAGAGGTAATGCCCCTTTCAAACCTTTTTCTGGTTATTGTTTTAATTGTCATGCATATGGGCACAAGAAAGCAGAATGCACGAAACCTGATCAATCTAGATACAAACAAGATAACATCAGAGGAGAATCAACAGTTAAACCCACATGTTACAAATGTAATAACCTTGGGCACATTGCAAGGTACTATAAGTAGCAAGTAAATCAGAACAGACCTCCTATTTGCTACAAATGCAACAATCCAGGGCATATAGCGAAGTTTTGCAAGTACAATGGAGCTGACAACAGAAGAGTACCACCTCCTATGGACACAAAGAGGAATGACAATGATAATGGTAAGAGTCTTGTAGAATACAAAAGTGAATTTGACAATTGTTTCAAGAAAGCAGAAGATAACAGCAGTGGTAAGGTGTGGAAAGTCAAAGAGTCAAGTGAGATATTGGTTCAGGGAGAGACAGTAGATGCTACTGAATCTTTGCCTGATGCTAACACTGTTACATCGACCTAAATGGCTGATCATGGCCTTAGGGGGGAGCATTGGATGAAGACACCTAATTATATCTAGCCCTTGATTCTGAGGAGTAAGCTCAAGCGATCTTGGCTATGATATACACAGACATTATGGAACCCCTATCTGAGAGTGCAACATCAGACGATGCATATTTTGTGATCACGAGATTTGTGACTGACTGGACACTGTACGAAGTAAAGTTTATTGGGTAATGTGCATTTATGACTTAGTGATGAATAAAAGACATGTGAAATTCTTATTTCTTCACCATTTGAAGAGCAACGACCAAGGAGAGCAGAGATTAGAGAGTATCATACTATCAAGCAGCTACATTGCGTGATCGATCGAAGCGGAAATTCGAAATTCAGCGTGTTTAAGGTATTTAGATTTACTTAAGTAGAAGCTATGGATGCACCATTGATTTATGATGTTGTAGATCGACCTAGATATAAATTCAAGAAACATTCGTTTAAGTCTTGTGAAGACGACCCTGAAGGAGCATTTTCCCAAACACCACATGATGTCTCTCACGTAGAGGATATTAGGGCATATATTCATTGCAAATATGACACAATGGGGGATGATGAGATTACTACAGAATTAGAAGATATGCTAGGTGATGATGGTAAAATGAAGGATAAATCTAAGACCTTTAGATTTGGCTCACTTCTAGTTCACATGTATATCCAAATTGAGCATAAGTTTCCTAGCATGCACCCTAGAGCATGGAGAGATAACATACCCATTGGTATTCACATTTCACAGAGCTACAGAAGACAAAACAGCACATGGGTAGATAGAGAACTGTTTGGCATGATCAAGATTCTTCAGAGGCAAATAAAAGAAAGATCCAGAATTCCTGAAGAGTTGGTTGACAGATACAAGGATACAATTTGTTTCATGGTTGAAACTAATTGTGTATGTTTTGAGTGTACCTAGAAAGAAATGGTGTTACCCTATGGGTTATGAAGTCAGCTCAGAAGTTTTAGTTATGCAAATTGAACATGTCTTGGCATCTAAAGTTGATACATCTGAGGAGAGATGGGGCACATATGAAGAGAAATCAGCTAAAGACAGAGAAGAACAGACTAGAGGCTTAAGGAAGAGAATAGTGGAGAATATAATTGATGATTGTGCAGCTAAGGCAGGTATTACTAAAGAAGAGATGAGAGAAGGAAGAAGATAGCAAAGAGATCTTCTGGGTTGGCAAGTACTGCTACTGCAGCGGCTTCCACTCCAGAAATTGAGCAAGTAGTTAGTCCACTTTCTACTGTTATTGATGTTACTACACCCTCACCACCACAGAAGACATCGCAGGCAGAAAAGATTGTTCCTCGGAGAAACACTAGGTCCACTAAACTGGACTCACCTCCTAAGAAGCAGACGACTGAAGAAGTAGAAGAAAAGAAAGTTGAGAAAGAGACCACAAGTGACAAACAGATATGGAAACCTGATATAAAGATGCTAGAGAAGAGAGCTATTGAGCAAGGAAAGCTTGTTTCAGTGAACAAATACTATGACAGGTATGAGGAATCTAACAAACTAGTAATTGAGGACATAGTGATAAACCATTTACTTGTTTTCAAGAAGAATCTATTAGAGATAGAGGGCAGTAAACCTGAGGAATTGTATGGTAAACTGGAGATTAGAAAACAACTTGCACCTATTGAAGATGAGGCTATTAGAAATCAAGCTATTGAGGATATGTTGCCAGTAGTTTTTGTACAAGAGAGAGAATATTTGAAGCACTCAAACCTTTGTTGAGAACCAAAGCAAGATTAGTGAAAATTATGGGCAGGAAATATGAAGAAGTCATAGAGGAGACTCAAAAGGCATTAGATCATATACTTATGAGTAATATTCTTGAGAAGACTCCACCTCCTCAATCTACTATGCCTACACCTATAGGAATTGGAGAGAGATCTAAGACAGTTGAAGCAAGTGTTGAGAAGAGCGAAGTTAGTCAACCAAATTTCTATGTTTTTGGTGTGCCTGTGACCCTTGACACTTCACGTGATGAGAAAGATCCATTTGAAGGAAATACTGATAATACAGTGGCGGATGAAGTAGAACAAAAAAAGGTAGAGCAGAAAGAAGAATCAGCACAGAAGAATGAGATAGACACAACAAAAGAAGAAGAGGCAAGAGTTGAAGTAAAACCTGAAATTGACACATCTACTATTCTATTGTTAGCAAGTAAGGATAGATCTGTAAGCGCAGATGTTGACAACATGGATGAGGATGAACTGATTAGACTATACTTCATCGCATTCACAAAGGCAAAAGAAAGATCTGAGCAGAAAGAAGACAAAAAGACTAAGGTAATTACTGAAGCAATTGATAATGTGAATAAACTACTTCCAATCCCTATTGTTTTTCAAAGTAAAGATGATGCAGAGAACCTGAAAATAGCACTAGATGATTTTGATGGTCACTATGAGTCCTTAGTGAAGATCGTTAAAGAGAAGGCAGAGAAAAGTTACTTAGAAAAGAAGTTGAAGGAAGTATGTCCGTCTATTTCATGGGACTTGGGCATTCTGAGATCAGCTACATCAAAGGCCAAAAGTTGTGTCACACATGGAAGGATGTTATATAGCTATTGTATGAACCCTATCAGACACATACAGAATATAGAAGACATTATTGCAAAGGACGGGGCTGCTCTGAACAGCATGATGGACAGTTGTGAGATCTCCTCACAATCTGCAATGGAGATGGACAGAGAGGTAACAAAGATTTTGGATAAGTTGAATGTATTGGATATAGAGAAAGGGAGAGTAATGACAAGATTTGGTTTGCTAAAGAGTCTAATCACTCCTAAGCTATCAATTCTTGAAGTACATCTATCTGACATGGAGAAGACAGCAAATTCATTGACAAAATCTATGCCCACGGAGTTAAAAGCAGCAGAGACATCATCCTATGCATTGAATGGACTAATTCATGTTAGTCAATTATTGGTAGAGTCATGGAATGCAGAAGTGAAGATCGTGGAAGATTCCTTTCAATATATTCTAAAATTGGTGAGTAAGCACTAAATCTACATTTTTGTAAATTTTGGATACACCTTTGCCATTTTGTCAAAGGGGGAGATGAGAGAAGAAAAATGAGAAAAGAAGAAAAAGAGGAGACGGTCTGTGTTGGGACACTTAGTCATTTTTTTTTCGACAAGTGTTGCCATCAATGCCAAAGGGAGACATTGTTGGAAAGTGATGTTTTTGGTATGATATGAGACACTTAATGGTTGTCATTTATGGCAACACATCTGATAGTATGATCAAGTTAAGAACAGTTTTAGAGATTCAGTTTTGAAATCGACTAAGTATAGAAACAGAAATACAAAGTATAACAGCATTGTTTTGGACAACGAAGATCGTGTATGATGTTTAATGACTAGAGAGCTTAGAGGAAGATACTATGATGTATGTATGACCTACAGTTAAGATCGATTTTGTTTTGGTGATGATTACAGAGAGTTAGAGTGATTTGAAGACATGCGAAGACAGCAGAACAGTGTAACAGAGCAGTTGAACAATTGCGACGATTGAGGGAGCATGAGATGGAATCTAAGCGTGCTAAGTTGGATTGGTATTGTGAATTACCTATACTTTGGTAATACAAGAGCGCCGACATTATATTTACTTTTTGGATAAGCATTTTTTTTGTTTTGTATTGTAATTGAGAGCCAACCAAATGATGTAAGACATATATATATGAAGAAGATTTGGTAAAGCAAAGAAGCAAGGTAATGGATGGATATATAGAGATGATTGATGACAAATGCGAGATCAGAGATTGATAGATTTTGTTGAGAGCTATAACTAGAACTATCTAAGCATTGGAGATGCTTGTTTTTGTTCATTTCTGAGAATACTTTTCTGAAGTATTGATTGTAAGAGCTGTAAGCTCAGTGTACCCCTAACAAGGTGTTGTATACCTTTAACAGGGTTGTTATTCCTTTAACAAGGAAATGTACTATGTAATATTCAGCTCCTAACAGGGCTAGGTCTCCTAACAGGGACACTATACTTTAGTGCATGCTTGTGGGTACCATCCCCACCAGGATTTTCCCTTGGCCAGGGTTTCCTCGACAACAAATAATGGTGTAATGAGTTGTGTGTTATTTTCTTATGTTCTTTTGACAATCATATGGTTTATGTGGAATTGGTTTAAGTTTAATTTAAAGTGTTGTAATACTGATTCACCCCCCCTCTCAGTATTACTTAATCCTAACAGATTCCATGTGTGAAAGAATCAAGAAAATAACAGATGCTAGAGATCCTCCTTTATATCCTTTGATAGAAGAAAAACTAGATGGAAGATGGAATAAATTGAATACACCCCTTCATTGTACTGCATATGCTTTAAATCCTAAATGGCATAATACAGAAGCTACCAAAAAGAGGGCTCCATATGAGGATAGAGAGGTAATGAAGGGATTTTGAGCTGCAGTAAAGAAGATTTATGGTCAAGGTGAGGATGCTTCAACAATAAGGACTCAATGGAATAAGTTTTCACGTGGGCAAGGTGATTTTTCTTCAGTGGAAGCTTTATATGATATGCGAGCACAAAAAGAGCCTATAGAATAGTGGTGGAACCATGGAGGTGAAATTCCTGAGTTGCAAACATTTGCAATAAGATTGTTGTCACAAGTAGCTATCTCTTTAGCTAGTGAGAGGAATTGGAGCACTTAAGCTTTTATTCATTCATTGAAGAGGAACCGATTGGGGTCAAAGAGAGCAAAGAACTTGGTGTACATTCATAGCGCACTTCGCCTTGTCTCTTGTGTTGATCCTGGATACATGGAGGGTCCTTCAGCAAAATGGGACCAAATTGCACCTGATGCAGATGTTGCAACCATGGTGGAAGAAGCGGTTGAACCAGATGGCCTTAATGAATTACCTCCCGTTGTATTACCATCAGAGGAACCTCAGTTGGAGAGTGATGATTATCTGGACAACATCATAGCTGAAGACCTTGACATTCTGATGGATGTTCAAAACATTGTGGAGTAGATGATACTATCATACTAGAATCTAGATAGATTTCTGATTTTTGCTTACAGTTCTGAGTTTTTTGTTTGCATATCAGGACTTCAACATCAAACTATATAATTTTGAATTTCAAATTTCAATATGTAATGATATGCAATGTGGGTTTTGAACTATTTGACTCTACATGACACAATGGCATTACTAGTCAAATCTATTACTATTAGTGATTTGAATTTTGGATTCGAAATATCATATATCATATTTTGATTAAATGGTTTTAATGTTCATTGTTCAAACTTAAAATTTTCCATTGTTCTTGTTTTCAAAGCTCTATGTTATAAACTTATAATATTTCTGGGAAATTATTAAATTATATTATAAAAAAATATTTACCGTCTCCAAGTACCCGTCTCCTTTTTTTGAAAAATAGTTGTACCAGTCCCCGAAGTCTCCATGTCTCCCCGTCTCCAAGTGACTATGGATTTACATTAATATTTTAATATCTGTTAGCTTTTATCCTATGTAAAAAGTTAAAAGGTAAAAGTCAAAAGTAAAGATTAGTTTCCTAGTTGTTGGGAGGTTAGTCTTATGTAGCTAAAAACTAGCAATTGCACCTTGGTGTTTCCTAGTTGTTAGGAGGTTAGTCTTATGTAGCTAAATACTAGCAATTGCACCTTGGTGTGCAATGAGTACGCCGAAGAGGTTTGGAAGATCAATTAGGAAAATTTGTGGACTATTAATTGCAAGCATTTGTGTAGTGCATGAGATCAAGTGGTAGGCCATTTTGCGAATGATGTTGTGCGTGCAACAAAGGTCTCAATGGAGAAGTGATAGCTTCAAATCAACTATGTATCCTTCAAAGCATGACCCAAAAAAGTCATTGAATCAAAACAATAAGCAAGCTCCATTCAAAGAACATCGATTTTAATTATCAAAACAAGGGCATGTGATGCAAGAGCATTCAGGGTGAATTGGCCATTGACATCAATGAAAAAAATACTTCCCATTTGCTTGTTTCAGTTTTGGTTTGTCTTGGCTTTGTTTGGCATCTCTCCGTCTATTTGTAAAAATTTCATTTGACATGACACTTTGAAGTCAAGCCGGGAGTTTGCGGCTTATGAGTTTTGGTTCAAATCATTAACAGCCATCATATTGTAAAGGATAACTTTTGTCAAATGTTGTAGCAACTACCCAGGTATGCCTGTATGCAAATGTAGAAGCATAGACTAGCCATGTGAACTGATTGACAAATGCCTCTAAGAAACGATGTCTTATGGATTGCAATGATTGCAAAATATGCACAAACGGGATTTTTTGAATAAGTCTTAGAACCTTCAAACAAAGCAAAAATTGGCAGGCATAAAACCAAGTTCCACAGCCTTTGTCAGGATGTAGTAGATGGCAGTTACGCCTTTATGAGGGAGTTGAGCTCTTCAAGAAAAGAGCAGAGTAACACCAGGAGGATATACAAAAGGGACTTGGTTAGGAGGAAGATTAGAGGATGGCAAGAAAATGCATAAAGTGTTACCCTTCCTCTTCACCAAACTACAAGATGGGAGTGCGAGAGGACCCTACAACAAAATCGTGGCAAGAAAGGTGTTGTGAACAGCAAGGGAGTGAGGGGAATTGGAAATGATTCCCATGCACCAAAAGAAAGAAAACTAAGAGGAGGGGACAGTGATGTTGAAGAGGCTTGTGGTGTGAGGTAGCACATCATGGAGAGAGGTGTAAGCATCGAATTCGCAGAGAGATTGAGAGATCAAGAGGATAGAGAAAGTAGAATGGAGAGTTGACAAATCAACCTGAAACCAGAGGAGATGTGTGTGTGAGTGACACAGAGCTATGGAGTCAATGAGGATGGGTAAGAAATCTGATGAGAGAATGCAGACAAGAATGTGCAATGTTGATGATCAACATAGTGTGATACCGTGCTAAGATGGAGAAGCCATGCCATTGAAGGACTTTGATCGTATATAATGTAATGACCAATTTAGTTGTATCTTTGTCCCAATGTTTGATTTGCAATAAATATTATTTTTGAATTAAGAGCAGAAAGTCTCTGCTGTGTAAAAATTCTCGAGTGTTAGGAGGGAAGGTTATTGTTCTGCGTTAGCACACCATTCTTCATTGAACACAGTTATTGATCTTTCAATAAAAAGTTTAACAGCCCCGGGACCCTCATACTGTTGGCAATATAGGACATTGAAAACGACGAACAGCAAGGATCCTATCAATGGTCTTGCATCCCTTTTGAAAGAGTATGCACCGTTGATTTGGCATAATCAGGTCATTCATTTCAGATAAAAATGCCAACGGCGTAATTAATTAGTTACTCATAAATTGTTATTATCTCCACTTCACGTGAAGATTTGGATGATATTTCCAAATCTTTAATTTAGGCATATCCATGCCTATATGATATTGGATTTTCCTCTTCACATAGCATATTATGCAGAGATCATTGTCTCATCTGTAGAATCTAATCTTTCTTTGCTGCTCATTATTTTTTTTGTTTCCATATCAGTTGGTAGCATAGCAATTTCTCATCCATGGGTTTGGATTAATCTTTCCAACCCATATTTTTTTCTCTGTAGCTCCTATCAATATCATCTGATTTTTTTAAGTTCTTTGTATTTATACTCAAAAGAATTTGGCAGAAAAATACAACTTAAGTGTTTTCTTGCAAAACCTGTTGAACACTACTAGGTGTTGATGATATAGCCCGGGAATTTTCTCTCTCCGAAATTCAAATATATAAATTACTTATCGCTGCTGATTCGTCTCATAAAGTTGTCTATTTGTTTTGTCTTCTATTCTGTAAAGGCTGCCTCTTTGTATCAGCACCTATGGCTCTTCATTATGAAGATGATAAAGAGTCAAGTTGAGAATAAATAAGTCAAGGAGGTTTTAGTATCGGGTGCACAAATTAATGGTTTTTACTTCAAGGAGATCATATGAAGGAGGATTAATTACTGGTTATTATCATTGCTTTAGTTCAAACTGGTATTGACCAAATTGTAACTCATACTTCTATTCTTGCACTATATATATAAGTGATTTATTTGTGGCTGGGTTTTTTCTCCCTCAAGAAGGAGGGTTTTCCCAAGATATCTGTTGTGTCTTGTTATTCTTGTTATCTTTTGTTGTTTGTCTTTATTTCTGGTATAAACTTAACATGGTATCAGAGCGGGCTTAAGAAAGATCAAGAACCAAATTCATTCAAGCAGTATAGTCTTCTTTCATCTAAGATCGGATTCTTTCAAGTATCAACAATGGTGAATGGACTCAAGGTTGAAAATAGGCTTGATGGTGCATCGAATTTCACATCTTGGAAATTCAGAGTTCTTATTGCACTAGAAGAAAATGACCTTTCAAATTTCGTGGAGAATGATGTGCCTGAGCCATCCGATGAGGCTGAGAAAACTCAATGGAAGAAGAATTATATTATGGTTAGGAAAATATTGATGGATTCTGTAAAGGATCATCTTGTGCCAATTATATCCAAGATAAAGTCAGCTAAAGTCATGTTCGAGACTCTTCAAGGCCTGTATGAGATCAACAATACTAGCAAAGCTCTTGCCTTGAGACGTCAGCTCCATCATATAAAAATGGCTAAAGGAGATTAAGTCATCTCCTTCTTCGTGAAGATTACTGAGTTGAAAGATCAGCTATATGCCATTGGAGATATAATTGAAGATAGGGACCTAGTTATTTTGGCAATGAATGGTCTTCCTCAATCTTGGGAGTCCTTTTTCCAAGGCATTAGTGGACGAGCTGAATTACCCAAGTTTGATCATCCTAGAGCTGATTGCATTCAAGAGGAATTCAGGTTGGCAGCAAGAGGAAATGGACAAAGCTCTCATTACGAAGATCATGTTCTTGTTGCTCAAACATCCAGAAGGAAAGGAAGAGAAGGGAGAAAAGGCAATTTCAAGAGGAATAGAGATAGAAATTCAGATTCAGCTCCTGAACCAAAGAAGAAGGATCTCTCTCACATTCAATGTTTCAGATGTGACAAGTATGGTCACTATGCTCGAGATTGTGTAACAAGAACAAAACATCATGTTGCTGCTGCAAATGTTGATGAGATCTCACCTCAAAAGGAATCTAGTGACAACTCAAGGGGATATCTATTCATCTCAGCTCTTTCAAGCAATGTTCAAACCAACAATAACACTTGGTTAATTGATAGTGGTGCTTCTCATCACATTACAAGATATCGAGAGCATCTTTCTAACTTTGTAGAAAGAGAAACCCACTTGCAAGTAATAATTGGAGATGATGTTTGTTATTTAGTTAAAGGTGCTAGGGCTACCCCTTTTCATCTAGATTTTGACATCCCTCTTCATTTGAGTGATGTTTTGTTTGTACCAGGAATCAAAAGAAATCTTGTCTCAATTTCAGCATTGGAGAACAAAGGGTATCAAGTTGCATTTTCTGAAGGGAAAGCTCTTACTTGGCCGAAGAACTCTAGCATCAAAACAGCCCAAGTGATTGGCGCTCGTCAAGAGAGTCCATAGAGACTCTCTATTCGTCCAATTCAAGCATTAGTCTCCACTAGTTCAAGTGAGCTATGGCATAAGAGATTTGCTCACTTAAACTTCAGAACTCTTTCATCTATGAAGAAGATGGTTACTGGTCTACTGAAGCACAGTCAGGAGCATAATGGCATTTGCAAAGGATGTGCACTAGATAAGAATATTAAGGGTTCTTTTCACAATAATGAAAGTAGATCAAAAGGAATTTTAGATCTTATTCATTCTAATTTATGTGGACTAATGTATGTGGCATCTTTGAGTGGATTTTGGTATTATGTAATTTTCATTGATGACTATTCTCGAAAGACTTGGATTTACTTCTTGAAATCTAAGGAATCTAAAGAAGTACTTTCTAGATTCAAAGAATTCAAAGCTCAAGTTGAAAACATGTCCAGGAAAAGGATCAAGGTTTTCAGATCCGATAATGGAGGTGAATACACTTCTGGGGGCTTTCAAAATTTCTACATTGAGGCAGGGATCAAGAGGGAGTTTTGTGTCCCCTACAACCCTCAGCAAAATGGAGTTGCAGAAAGGAAAAATAGATCCATAGTTGAGGCAGCCAAAGCTATGATTCATGATCAAAATTTACAAATCCATCTAGTTGCAGCCAAGCATATCTTGAGATACTTGCGTGGCGCAGTGGGATATGGCTTGAGATATGCTTCTGATGAAGATCTGAAGTTACAAGGTTATTATGATTCTGATTGGGTCGGGAGTGTAACTGATATGAAAAGCACCTCTGGATGTTGCTTCAGTTTAGGGTCTGCCGTGATTTCCTAGTGTAGTAGGAAGCAGACCTCTGTGGCACAAA
This sequence comes from Thuja plicata, assembly GCA_018584345.1. Lineage (NCBI taxonomy): Eukaryota > Viridiplantae > Streptophyta > Pinopsida > Cupressales > Cupressaceae > Thuja > Thuja plicata. Next base: position 751,449 of record MU225509.1, on the reverse strand, counting down.
GCACTCCAAAAGCTGAATACATTGCAGCATGTGTAGCGGCTCGAGAAGCAGTGTGGCTTCGAAAGCTTCTTGCAAGATTGCTTCTTGCAAGATTGTTTGGTCAAACATTGGAGCCAACTGTGATTCATTGTGATAATCAGAGTTGGGTGAAGCTCTCTATCAATCTAGTGTTTCGTGATAGAACAAAACATGTGGAGATCATTACATCAAAGATATGGTGCTCAGAAAAGCAATTCAACTCAAGTATATTTGCATTGATGAATTGACAGTTGATATTCTCACCAAGCCCCTCTCTAGAGTGAAATTTGCACATTTTCGAGACAAGCTTGGTGTTGTGGAAAATGTTGCTCTTTCAGAGAGGGAGTCTCAGCATCAGTGATACTTGCCATGTGTTAAAATGCATATTTCTCTGAGATAGAGAAATATGAGGTGAAAGCTCTTGAGAGATGTTGCTCTTTTCACTCATGGGAGTAGCCATGGTGGACGTCATGTTGAGACTCCATGACGACATCACGTTGAGTGATTTCATGATGAGCACTTGTGGATTTGTTTCTTTCCACACATGGGAGTAGCCATGGTGGACGTCATGTTGAGTGACTCCATGACATTATCACATTGAGAGACTGTGATAAATTTTGTTTTCCTCACAAATGGGTGAAGCCATTGTGGGTGTCATGTTGAGAGACTCCATGACATAGAGATTTGGAAAGATACCTCCCTAGCTAAGAGGGAGTGTAGATGATATAGCGTCGGGATTTTTCTTTCTCTCCAAAATTAAAATATATAAATTACTTATCGTTGTTGATTCGTCTCATAAAGTTGTCTATTTGTTTCGTCTTCTATTCTGTAACAGTTGCCTTTTTGTATCAGCTCCTTTTGGAGATCCTGAATGACTTCATTATGAAGATGATGAAGAGCCAAGTTGAGAATAAATACGTCAAGGAGGTTTTAGTATCGAGTTCACAAATTAATGGTTTTTGCTTCAAGGAGATCATACGAAGGAGGATTTATTACTGGTTATTATCATTGCTTCAGTTCAAACTGGTATTGACCAAATTGTAATCCATACTTTTGTTCTTGCATTATATATATAAGTGATTTATTTGTGGCTGGGTTTTTTCTCCCTCAAGGAGGGTTTTCCCAAAATATCTTGTGTGTCTTTTTATTCTTGTTATCTTTTGTCCTTTGTCTTTATTTCTGGTATAAACTTAACACTAGGTGTTGAGAGGGGGGTGAATAAGCACAATTAAAAACTTTGACAAATCTATCTTTGATCTTAATTAATCCAACTAACAATCAGCAAAAAATGAAGTAATGATTCCATACACACATGAACACCAAATTTACGTGGAAAACCAAAGATGGGAAAAAAAACGATGAGAAATGTCCTCACTATATCCAAATATCTTATTACAATGTTATAGACCAAAAGCCAAGGAACTCCCTGTCCCTACCAATTTAGGCACACTGCCAAGGATTACACTAATCCTCAATGAACAGACAATATAAATTTCAATAGAAACTCACTGATTTGGTAATAAATGAAAAATTGAACCTCCTGATTCACTGTAGTGACTTTCTAGTCTGATTCTTCAATAAGCACCTTGGTTCTACATTGTTTGCACAGACTCATCTTCACACTCAAATCATACAAACTTCTCAACTTCTTCACATCCACTCATATCAATATCCTTCCTTTACCCCAAAATATATGAAGATTTGTCCATCAGAAACATCAACAAGGTTGATCATAAAAGTATAGGCATTATTAATATAGGGTCGGCCACCTTGAACAAAATACTCAAAGCGATCCACTCTAGGAGATAAAAAGGACCCAAATAAATTATAAAATTTATTTTCCAAATAATATAGTTTATCCATATGCATCGCAATTCCAAAACCAAACCCAAAAGTAACATGTGAAAATGCATTAAAACAGGTTACCAATCGGCCCAAAACACTCTCCGAAGCATGTAACGCAAATTTGAAGCACGACACGCCATGGCAAAATCATCCTAGGTCTCTTAGCACTTCCCTTGACCTATATCAAAATCCAAACTACTCAAATCAAGTCGCCACAAATAGCTGAGTCGGCCAAAAGCCAACACAAATAACAAAGTAGCGCATGTGAAAATGCATTAAAATAGGTCGGCCCAAAACACTCTCCAAAGCATGTAACACAATTCAAAGCACCGCGCGCCATGGCAAAATCATCCTAGGTCTCTTAGCACTTCCCTTGACCTATATCCAGATCCAAACTACTCAAATCAAGTCACCACAAATAACTGAGTCGGCCAAAAGCCAACACAAACAATAGAGTAGCGCATATGACAAAAAATTTACTCCAGAGCAAACCATCAAAAGATATCTAAACTGAAACACTGCACAAACCACCTAACCCAGTCCACCAAACTGCATACCTTAAAATCCCATTGTGGAGCAATGCGAGCCATTCCCGAGCCTGTCCAAACCATCTTGACAGTCGGTCTTACTATCATCCAAACAACGCATCATATCTCTATCACATAATCAATTGGGACCTGCACACATGATGGTGCGATATTCACAATAGCCAATCATTAAGTCCAGAGCCGCAAGTAGCCATCATCTCAAAGCATTCTTCGATAAGATCTTCAAATACTCCTTGCATGTTCTTGTTTGTCATACTTCGGTCTTCTAGATAAGTCACAATCTTCCTAAGTCAGTATTCCTCAAATCTTCTTCATCAATCAATATCTCAGCAACCTCTTCTCAATCTCAGAAACCATCTTCTCAGTCTCAGCAAACCTTCCATCTTCTTAATAATATTCAATCTGCTCTCAGCAAGTTGACATTAATGCCACACCGGAGTTTGACAACATGACAACAGTCACAACACAAATTATAATGCTAACAAAACCTTCATTCATTTTTATGAATTGCTTTTCTCAAAAAGATTTTAAGAAATCCATCTATTGTTTGGTAGTAAGCTTTTTACAAAACCATATTTTTTAAAATGATCTCTGATTTTTGAAGATCTTAGTCTCACCTTTCCACAACATTGTACGGAATTACATTCCATTGAGTTTTAAAAACGTTATCACATTTTTACTACCGCTGATGTAACTGCTCATTACAAAGACAGATAGGCAGTTTTCTTGGTTGTTTTGAGTGCAAGAAATATCGTTTTGATTCCAAAAACGTGGGTTTAATATTTTTTGCATGATTTTGTTGAAAAAAATAAAGAATTTATATTCTTTATTTTATAAGAGTTTGTTATAGTTCTCCCAAATGTTTTTAAAAAAATTATCTTAAGTTTACTGGGGAGGGCATTAATTATGTAGATTGCAACGTGATTGGTATTTTTCAACGAAAATTTGTCACATTGTGTCTAATGGAGTTTCATACATCTTTCATACTATTGGGAGCTATAAAGAATTTCAATGGCTTTAACTCGCAATAACATGCTGCTAACTTAGCTGTGCAAGTTGTTGAACTCGCAGATGTAATAAACACATTGACTGATAAAGTCAATGATATTGCAATTCAGCGGCTTTGAGTCCCAAAGGCCACCAGCCTCTAGCCAAATGTGAGGTCAAGATCTATGATGGATCTTGAGATCTTGAAGTGCTCTACACTTGAATTCTTGACATAGTGACATGGTTTGCCTACAATGAGATCCGTGATGATGACATAGTTCCTTTTGCGAAATTGAAGCTCTCTAGTGTTGCTAAGATTTTGGTCACTGAACAACAAAATGCTCAAAATCCAATCACCATATGAAATCAACTTGTCGCAGCTTTGAAGGATACATTCTATCCTTCCAACTATGATCAAGATTTGCATATCAAGTGGCTTTCCTGCAACAAGGATGATAGATGTTTGTGCAACATTACATCTATCAATTTAACTGATTAAGGATACTACTTCGAGTGCAAGATTCAGCTGATTCTATGATCCTGAAGTTAGAGAGTGGATTACAAGAACGCTTGTTTAGAGAGTCAAAATATACTACCCTATCAATACTTGATGTTGCATTCAACCAAGAACAATTGATAGAAGAACATTCTGCCCAATCCCAAGCGTCTCGGCCTTCCTTTTCTACAAGTCCTCCAAGGCTTCAAGTTCTCGGTCACAACAAAAAACTTCTAAAGAGAAAAATTCTTCTCCTTCCTGTTCTCATATTTGTTTTTAAGATACAAAAATACTAGTAAATTTTGTACTTACTGTAAAAAGAAGGGACATGAAAAGTCTGAATGTTATAAATAAAAGAAGAATTTGATTGTGCAGTCTCGTGATGAGGAAAAGAAAATTATTCCCATCGAGACTACTAGTGATGATGGGACATATGATGAACTGAAAGGTAGACTTAATAAAGTCACCTTGATGAACCATCATTCTATTTCTGGGGGACATGACAATTTGTTCGTCACTCATGCTCACCTAACACATTATTTCTTTGTGAATTGTATCATCGATAACGGCTCGGATCAAAATTGCGAAGGTCGTTGTCGACAAGCTGCATTTGCCAATGGATCCATATCCTCATTCATATTCACTTGGATGGAAGGGTAATGGTCCATCCTCTCAAATCACAAACACATGCATTGTGTCTTTGGCATTTGGTCCCAAATTCATTGATAAGGGCACCTGTGATGTGACCAACATAGATTGTTGTCGTTTGTTGCTAGGAAAACCCTAGCAGTATGATAGGAAAGCTCATTATGATGCCTTTAATAGTACATATAAACTGCAACAAGATGAATAGTCATACTTAATCAAATGTATTAAGAGCACCATAAATCTAGTACTCAATTGCAGACAAGCATGAAAAACTACCAATTAGGCACAAGAGCTTGCACTAAATTATATAAGGCCACAATCTAATGTTTCTAAAGCAAAATACTTTGTGTCTAAACCACATGCTACTCTTGAAAGATTGTCACAGTCCTATTCACATGTGTTTCTAGAACCTAAGACACTTCCCTCAGTACAAGCAATCTGTCACAGTATTGATATTGTTCATGTTGCATCTCTCCCTAATGCCCCATTGTATCAACAATCAATTCTCTAAACCAATGAAATCAAAAGGCAAATCCAGGATTTGTTGTCCAAAGGATTCAGTAAACCTAACATCCCCTTGTGCTTCACCAATTTTGATTGTGCTCAAGAAGGATGGAACTTGGCGTCTTTGTATTGATTATAGGGCATTAAACAAGATCACTATCAAAAGTCGATATTCGCTTGCACAGATTAATGATCTTTTGGATCAACTTCAAGGCGCCAAATTCTTCTCCAAGATTGATCTAAATAGTGGGTATCATCGGGTCAAAGTTCAAGCAAAGGACACATGGAAGACAGCTTTTAAGACCAAAATGGGTATTTTTCTAAGTTGTTTGGATTTGGGTTTAGGTTCAAGTGCAGGGATTTGGGTAGCCAATTCGACTAAATTTTTTTGGGGGTGTTGGGTCCATTTCAGGTTTGTTAGTATAAATAAAAATGATTACTTCTATTTTGTAGGAAAAATATTCAAACAATAGAAATAAAAATGCATAATATCAATTATAATCATGGTAAAAGCTTTGTTTATGACTTAAAAAAAAAACTATCCGAGCAGACTTTGGTCTTGGTTTATGTCTAGGCTAAACCAAGATTTGGTCTTGGTTTATGTCTAGGCTAAACTAAGACCAAAACCCATGACTGCAGAGAAGAACCTGATAACTTCGGTCTTTTTGAGTGGCTTGTGATGCCATTTGGTCTCACCAATGCTCCTGCCACTTTCATGGGATCGATGCATAAGGTCTTTCGTGACTGTTTGGATAAATTTATCATTATCTAATTAGATGATATCCTTGTCTTTTCTAACACTTGGAAAGTCCATCTTCAGCATTTGAAACATGTTCTTCACACATTTACAACAGAACAGTTTGTATGCCAACTTTCCTAAGGTGTTCTTTTGGACAAACATTCATCTCATATCTTGGATTTGTCATTGATACACATGGCATTCAAGTAAATCCTACAAAAGTAAAAGTTCTTCTCAAGTGGCGTACTCCTAATCTCAATGAATCATGGAGTTTTCTTGGACTTGCAAACTTATATGCAAGTTTATTTTGCATTCTCTAACATTGTCGCACCTTTGTTTGCACCAATTAACAAAGACCAATGTTGCATTCAAGTGGACAGAAAGCCATTCTCATGCTTTCAACACATTGAAAGAGAAATTATGTTCTACACCTGTTCTTGTTCTATTAGATCTCTCACAGCCTTTTGAGATTGAGACAAATGCTTCACCATGTGCACTTGGAGTTGTTCTACAGAAAAATGGTCATCTTGTGGCCTATCATTCAGAAACTTTTTTCTACTACTAAAAGAATTTTCTCCACATACGACAAAGAATTATATGCATTGGTCCAAGCCATCAAGTATTGGAGACATTATCTTTTGGAAAAAGAAACAGTTGTTCATACTAATCACTTGCTTTTGTAGTTTCTTCAATCTCAGAACATAATTGAAGAAGCTAGGCATATGAAATGTGCTTCATATTTATAACAGTTTCACTTAGTCATCAAGCATAAGAAGGGGAACACCAACAACGTTGCACATTGTTTGAGTTATCATCCTACAACTAATGTTTTATTTGTTGTGTCCACTTCTCATTTAAGATTTCAAACATGGTCTTCTCAGTATGCTCAAGATCCCGATTTTGGCACTGCATACACAAGTCTGCATAATCCTTCAACTTCAAATTTTCATATCAAGGGTACTCTACAAGTTGGAAAAAAATTGTGTCCCTGGAGACCATAGGACTTCTCTTCTTAAGGAGGCACATTATGGTGGTCATTTTGGCAAGCAAAAAACACTTTTCATCAATTGCAGCGGTTCTTCTATTGGCCTCATATGCAGCGAGATGTCCTCATTTTCTCAAGAACTGTGAAGTTTGTTGTCATGCCAAACTAGCCAAATGAAAGATAGGCTTGAGCGTACCTTTGCCTACTCATACCTGGGAGAGCATTTCTATGGATGGTCAGTAGTTTTCCAGTGGGACTGCCAGATACACCATGCATAAGAACGGCAAGGAAGTAAATAAGGCACCTTCATCTATGCTAAAATTAAAATAAACGAACCACACAACTACAAAATGAGATTCGATGGCTTCAATGACACAGAAGCCATTGAAAAGTTTGTCATTGCACATAAAAAGAAAACCCAATTATCAAATCCCACAAGTTTTCGGAGCAAGGCGTACAAGTTTTTCAGTTTCCCGTCTAAAAAGAAAGATAAAGATCTCTCTTTCATACGAGACAAACAGTATAAAACTTAATACAACAAACGCACAAGGTCACGGATAAAAAAGGTTCATTCTGTATCCAGCAAATTTGGATCTCTAACCTGCTATGACTGACGTCGAGGAGGAACCCCTAATCTTCTTCTTATACTTTCTCCTAGTCGAACCAGATCACTCACCTGGTGTTCATAAGCACAAACCCCAAATAAGTGAAACTGTATGTACTTCCACGAAATGGGCAAGCAATAAAATTGGCAGTAACCCAAGTAAAACGAAGCTTTAAGGAAAGGAATACCTGATGAATACCAGAGTGATGGAGAACTCCTCCAAGAGCACAGGCCGCTGCTCCTACATACAGAGAGGCAACCCCAAATGCTTTTACGGGCATCAGCGCATCCCCGCATCCCCTTCTGTATGCAACTGTTGCTATTGCCAGTTGTGTCACTCCCCCTGCCACCCACCAAAACCCTGCCCCTCCTCTTCCTCCTCCTCCGTCCTCCCCCTCCTTTTTCTCCATTTATACGCAATGCACTATCACCACCACATCGCTGCCGCGCTCAAATTGTGATAATAGCCGCCATGAGCGTTCTCACTAGTCTGCATGCAAAAACCATTTGAGTTTACATTTGAACAAAGAAATTTTGATGTGATGTTCTGCTATCTCAAAAGCGAAGACTAGAATCTCTCTTCAAGTAGAACAAAATTTGAGCTATTCAATTCGGCTACATTGACAGAAAGGGACTGAATGGCTTACATGAATCGAATTTGAATTTCTTTCAATTGCATTCACGTCGTCGTTGTAATCAAAGCGGTATTCTAGGAAAGGGCTCAAATTCATTGTGAGAATCCAGGTTGATTGAATGAGGGATTCTAATAGCCTTCACGACTTCCAGCATCTATAGGACCCATACAGGAATGCACCATTGTCTATACAGCACCCAAAATGCCCTATAATACAATGCACCATGGTCTATGCAGCACCCAAAATGACTTTTTACTGTAATTATTAATTAATTTAAAAATGTTATATTTTTTATATTTTAATTAATGAACAATTATACTAAATAGGTAGTACATTTTGGGTGTTGCATAGACATTGTTGAAGAATGTTGTCTAAAGTCATAGATTTTAATAGATAGATAGATTGTGATATTGCTATCGTAGTTTTTTTAGTCAAACTCATTGACCCATGTTTCATGAGTAGTGGTTCACAAGAACCCATTTCTTATGAGAATGAATGGAACACTTAGCACTCATTATCGGGATGCAACAAGTGCTAAGTGTTTCATTCATTCTCATGAGAGATGAGTTTTTGATTTCTTGTGAACCACTACTCATGAAACATGGGTTAATGATTTTGACTCAAAAAACTGCACAGTTGAATCCTCATAGCAATATCACAATTTGACTTCTTGTGGGAAATATCTCCTACTTATTATATAGATAGATCTTCTAGAGGGCCTGAAATTAGTCTATAGAACAGGGAGTAGTCTTTTGTATTTCCGTCTTTCTTTTTTTTGTTCTAGGAAATTTAAGCATCTTCATCTTTCCAGTGGTCTTTTTGTTGAATAAATTATGTCTAAGAAATGATTGCTCCTATGTTCCTAAAGACATCACATTCTATAATAATTTTTTTTTTCTTATTCTATTGTCTTAGTATTAGAAAAAATGAACAACATTTATTCACATGTTTATTTAGGTCTTTTCCACCTCTATGTTTTATGGCATAGTTGATGAGAGTTGGTTTTAAATTGAGCAATAAGAATCTTGGCTCTCCACAAAATACTAACTACTATGTACATTTTTTTATAATTGTCATGCATGAATTATAAGGCAAGAAAACCCAAATATTTTTTTACATATAACAAGTACACATACCCATACAAATGAAACACACAAAGCATTGTCTTTTATGATTCTTCAGTTATTATGACCTTAACACCTACATAGTGTAGCTTAACTTGGAGTAGGGTAACTAACAATGTAGTCTAAAGTTTCTCAACACATAGTTACCTATGATTAAATATTTGTAGTCACAATATCTTGTTTAGCATTGTATCATCCTAAAAAGTTAGCACCCATAATTGGAGGCTCTAAGACCTTTTAGACCCCATTTTGGTGGTTTCGAGGTCAAAATGACCATTTTGCTTGATCCAAGCAACCTGTAATTTATCCCTCCGCTTTCTATCACACTCTCCTAGGTACCGAGAAATATTGAGGCAAAATTACCTAGACTAGGTCAGCCAAGTCGACCTTGTCCTAGGTTTTTTGCCCCAAAGTTGGTTTGGGCCCGATGGCTAGGTTTTCTTCCAATTTCCAAATCTGTGATCTCCCTGGAGTTAAATTGAATCCCAAAATTTGTATAAAAGAGGACTCTCTCCTCTCATTTTGACATCACATCACTACACATCATATCATATCAGTGTAATCAATTGATCAAGTGCAAGCATGTCAAGTTTTCAAGCAATTCAAGTTGTGCAATTGAGGTGGTGGATTCAAGACTTGAAGGCAAGCACCCAATCTAGAATTTCCAAGTCTCCATTTCTTCAAGTTTCATTCAAACAAAGGTAATCTTCTCTCATTGATGCAAATTTATCTCCCATGAGGGCCAAGTAGAGGAATTCTCAAGTAAGCAAGAAGATCCATGCATGCATCCTTCTTCTATTGAGGTTATCAAGCATACATTCATTTAAGATCTAGGATTTTCCAAGTGTAGATCTATGCATTTGTGAAGGCATCCTTGATTCTACAATACAAGCATACATGCAAGCATCTTCATGGATTTGACTAATTTCTACATCCATTCGTGAAGGTTTTTCATGCAAGGTGAATCTGGCATTTATCTTGTCTACATCACTTTCCTTTATGCAATCTCAATTTAATTTCAATCTTGATTCCTATTCAGGGGTTTGACCAAGGAAAACTCCTTTCCACAATCTTTTCCCCTTCTTTTTTGTGTACAGGAACAGTTTTGGGAGTTGCAGATCCAGATTCGGGAGTCTTAGAACCTGTTGTAGATCCTCGGAAATTTTCATCAGACTTGGACCTGAAAGGACTAGGTCGACTTACATGACCTTGTCCAAGACTAGATCGACCTACACGACCTAGTCCTCCACTTTTTGGCTGAAATTTGCATGGTAGACAGTTACAGACATTACAGTCCTGGATCTAGAGTTACACATGATTCTGACATCCCAACGACATTCAAATTCATATCTAAAGGTCATTTTTCTTCTTCTAACTTCAAGGTCAATTCATTTCTCCTATTTTCCTCTTGCACTTATCCTTATAGATCAGTTCTAATATCATACATTGTCTTCTATCATTTCCTTTATCATAATATCAATTCTATCATTCCATCTTACATATCAATTAATCAATTAACAATAAAGGAATATATCTCTCATCTCCCCCCCCCCCCCCCCCCCGAAAAAAAAAAAAAAACTCATCCTTGAATCTAAATATTGCATTGGCATCCCTTCATCCTTTTTTTGGGGTTGTGCTAATTAGACTTGTTTGAGGGTGAGCCTTTGGGGATATTTCTAATGTTATAATATACCTTGGTGAGTGATCTTCATTGCTGGAATCATTCATCAATTTCATATTATACATTTTGGTGAACCTCACTTATGACATTTCCTCTTTTGATTTGGTGTTAGATTCTCCTTTTATACATTTAGAGATCTATATCTATTATGTATGTGTTGTGTTAGTTGCTATTTCTATCACATATTTACTACATTTTATGCATCTAGATCTATAGATTCATATTGCATAATTTTCATATTCAAATCTACTTGTATATGCTAGTTAAAAGACTTGCTTTTGGATTGCATATTTCCTTTAATTTTCAATTCTCTTCATTCTCTTTTGCATAAGTATTATCACTTTGAGTCCAACCTAGAAAGCATTTTGGTTAGAAGAAGTCGTGGACTTATGGGGTCCTTTGATCCTAAGAACTTTTTTCCTAGGAATCTTGATGAGACCAACATACATCTTAATGATATCAATCCTATCACAGAGAATAACTCTTCTCATTCTTCTCATGATGATGATGAAACCTTAAGGGTTCCTCATATCCAAGTCCAAAAACTTTCCCATGACTTTCAAAAGTTTGAACAATGCTTAGGTCAAGAAAACTCTAATCCTGGGGCTCTTTCCATTGTAGAAGGCTTAAGAAAACTTATTCATAATGATGAACACGGTGTTAACCTCTTGCGTAGAATTTCACATCTCATTGATACCAATATCAAGCCTATTAAGGATTGTGCTCAAGATTTAGGCTTCATTTCACCTACTACAAATGTCGAAGCCTCATTTGCTATCTCTACTTATATTCCTAGTTTGTCTACTTAAGCTCCACTTATCATAACTATTAGAGTAAAAAGGTATTTTCACTTATTAATTAAATCATTATTGATTTAATTATTAAGTCACCTTTCACTTTTTATCTCTATTTCACTTAAGCTAAACTTTAGGCATGCAATAATTGAATTTTTATTAATTATTCATGCAACCTTGGTTTCTTCACCCAACCTTGGTTTTTTCACCCTTCTTAGGGTTTTGATCTCCTTTATAAGGATTGATCACTTTGTAATTATAAGTATCACTCTTGGGAATTCGGCAAACGAGATATCGCCAAAAAATTATTTCCGAGCCCAACCTAATTTTTAAGGTTTGGTTTCCTGATTCTGTTGTCTTGCAGGGTGTTTTTCTAGTCAAAGTTAAGGTTCTTTTTTGCACTCCGGGAGCCATATCTTGGTTATCCGGACTCCATTTTTTGACTTCTGCATGGCATTGGAAAGTTGGTTCAGTGCTCTATCTTATTTAATGGGTCTCACACCCATATTCTTCTCCAAGTATTTTTTATTTATCTTTTTGGCATTTTTGCAATCTGGTGGATATCTTGGATGTTTCAGGTCCTGGGATCATTTTTTGTGCATGGGATGAATCCTTGTTAGCTGTTACATATGTTTCTTTAGCTTTCAGTCATTCTTGGATATTGTAGACATCTATTTCTATCGTATTTTCTTTTTTTGCAAACACACTGAAATAAAGTGTCATCTGATGCATGTTTGGGATCCTGCATATTTTGTGCTTGAATATACTCGCACTATATTATAAAGTGCCATGGGGGTTTGATGTTTGCATTATTTGTTGTCTACCTTTGTCAAGTGAGTGTTCCTTCCATGACATTAGCCTCATGGTGTCTGTCAAGAGAGTGATCCTTCCATGACACCATCCTTTATATGTGTTTGTATGTTCTTCATCATGTAGTTATTTGTGGCAATCTTATTCAATGTACCTGTCATGCCTCTCCCTGATCAGCATTATGGGGGGGTATCTTATGTTGGTTCTAATACTTTCTTGGTTCAATTGATCATCTCTTCAGACTTTGTTTACAATCTTCTCTACCTGATCATGTTCTATTACAATGGAGGCTCCAGTAATTATTTTTCAACATTGTTTGCAGTTTCATACTTCAGAGGTGTTCTACATGTTATTTCTTTATTCCTATTCTCTGAGACACTTTCTAGTTGGAGGATTCTTCAGTCCTTCACTATTCTTCATCTCTTTTCGAAGAGGGGTTTTTCCCATTGGGTTTTCTCCTTTTCTCCTCTTTACAAAGATTTTTTTGTACTTGGGTACCTAATCAGGCCTTGTTGTCGGGACACATTTCCTGCTTTTAGTAGTTGTTTCAAGGTTTTTGGCTTCTCCCTAAGTTTATCTTAAGGGGGTGTTAGAGTTAAAAAAAGTATTTTCACTTATTAATTAAATCATTATTGATTTAATTATTAAGTCACCTTTCACTTTTTATCTCTATTTCACTTAAGCTAGACTTTAGGCATACAATAATTGATTCTTTTATTAATTATTCATGCAACCTTGGTTTCTTCACCCAACCTTGGTTTCTTCACCCTTCTTAGGGTTTTGATCTCCTTTATAAGGATTGATCACTTTGTAATTATAAGTATCACTCTTGGGAATTCTCTCAATGGTATTTCATATTTCTTGGACATTATGAGTTGTGTCTCCATTCTTTGCTTTGTGACAGGTTATTATGTTGCAGGTGATCTTGGCTTATGATTTCGATGAATTCAACAATAACAACTTCAATTCAAAATCCCAATCCTACACATGTGAGTCTTCCTAATCCTATTCTTCCTTCCATTCCTTCAAGTTTTTCATGTGTTTCATTTCCTTCAACCATGACCACTTACATAGTGTTCCTTTTTCATATTCAACCAGTCCTTCAATTTTCAACAATGCTCATAACATTTCTCATGTTTCCCCTCCTACCATCCTTTCTATCGATTATACCATTAATAGTTTAGCTCAAATAGTGTCTTCTTTGCAACAATAAATCACCTTTATGACTCAATCCAAGTTCAACATTCCTACTTTTGACATTGCTAGTGCTTTGTCTTTGGATATTATCCATGTTGTTATCCCACAAAATATGGAGATTCCTCACCTTGAGACTTATAATGGTAAGGATGATCCTTTGACTCATGTAAAAACCTTGCAAACCTTGTGTAGTGATTTCTCTCATGACCATAGGTTCATGGAAAATTTGTTTACTACAACCTTTCGAGACAAATCCTTTCAATGGTATTGTTACTTGCCTCTTTATTCCATTGATCCCTTTCACAAGCTTGCTAATGCTTCCATTCAACAATTCCAAAAGAACATTGGTCCTCAAATCTCTTTGACTAATTTAATGCATTGTAAACAAGGTGTTAAAGAAAAAGTAAGTGATTTCATTGGTAGGTTTAAGAATTTGCATGCTCGGATTTATTATCTTATGCCTGATATGGATGTGCAATGCATTTTTATTGCTAATTTACAAAAAGACATTAGAGATAAGATCCTTCTTTCTGATTTCTTTTTTTTCCTCAATTGTATACAGTGTTTCATCATTATCAACTTCAAGTGAGTCAATATGAGAGCACCACTCCAATGGCTCATGTTCTTGTTAATAAGAGTGATGCCACATCCAACAATTTCAACAAATTTTAGAAACCAAAACATTTCATCAAAATCAACAATTCATCCAGCATTGTTGATGAACAAGTGGCAATAGCATCCAAAGGTGTGGCTCCTTTTTCATCTGTCTATAAACCTACTTGTAATTTTACTCAATTTTCTGAATCTTTACATAATGTGATGTTGAAGTTAATTAATTCTCATGTGTTAACACTTCCTCCTATCAAACCCATTGACACTTCCAAACCTCAATCTAAATACTTTGATCCCAAAGCTTTCTACCAATACCATCGTCAACCCGGTCATGATACTGAAAAATGTTACAGTTTGAAAATTCTTATCCAAGATCTTATTGTTTCAAATGTTATATCTATCAAAGGTGACAATGATCAAGGAAACAAATATGTGGCACCTCCCAACCAAAATTTGAAAATCTACACCAACCCTTTGCCATCTCATTCAACCAATACCATTGATCTTACCCAACCTTCTTCTTCTTCTCCTTGCATTGACTACAATGACAAAATCAATGAAGCTAATCATCTTGTCAACCAAGTTAATAAAGTTAAACCTAAACCTCCATCTCAGCCTCGTATTACCTTTGATTCTACTGAGAAAATTAAAGCACCTAATGGTCCTCTCTACATTGTCACAAGAGTTGATGGCCTTCATTACTATGGTGTCCTTATTGATCCCACTTACATGGTGAATGTGATAACTAAAGACATATTTATACTAGATTATTGCATTGTGATTTATATGGTCCATATGATGTTATGATCCAAACTTGCAATGGTTTCCTTTATCCCTCCCATGGTTCCATTTCATTTCCTGTTGAAGTTGGTGGTAAAAATTTAGATATTACCTTCACTGTTATCCTAACTTCTGATAAATTTCAAGTAAAAAATTGTTCTTCCTTAGCTTACGTCCATGAAATTTGTGGCTTATCCTATTCATAAATGCCTTAAATCTCCTCATAAGGGAGAAATCATGATCATTAACCGTGGTCCAAGACTCAGTTAACCTTGATTTCTTTTGGCCTTCTATGCCTTAACTAAATCAAACCCTTCCTGATCATCTCTTTCGATCATACCAAGCCTACAAGGTCCAAAATATTTGTGAACTTAGAAAACCTAAGGATATTCCATCTCTTTTCCCTAGACATGGACTTCTTCCTACACCACCTACACCTCCTCTATATGCGCATGATCCACCTCCTATTTCTCATACACATTCTCCTCAAGACGTATCTCAACCTAGTGTGGTTCCTTCTGTTCTTCCTCCTAAAGAAGAAAAGGACCCGATGTTGATTGATCCTAACTCAAACCAAAATTCTAGCAAAACAAAACTCAATTGTCATGCCCGTGACCGCTTGTGTAAGCGTCATGCTAGAACCTGTCAACGTGATTCTGAAAAAATTGCTTCACCTCATATACAATGGAATGCAGTTGGGGGAACAAGCAGAGGATATTGATACAGGTGTGTCGCATGGTATGATAATTGTAAAAAATACCGAGCTCGATGATAAAATGGTAAAAGGTAATAGCTCAGATTCAGAGGAAGGCAAAGAGGAATCCTCAGATAAATTAGGAAGATTAGGATTACCATTATACATAACAGATGATATATCGATTACTGATAATCAGTGGCAGCAAGATTACATGACATATATAAATATTCCAGATACACAAAGGAACCATGAGCACTATGATCATTTACCAATACAACATGATGAGCTACATACTCTTTCTGAACTTCACAGTGGTCAGAGTCATCCAAATAATCATAAGTTTGATGTTGCATGCCTTCTACCTGATATTCCTACCTATGAACAAGGCTTGATGGTACTCCCATCTCATGATGATGAAGAGCACTCTAAAACGTGGATTTCTGAAAATCTTTCTCATCCCATTACGCAATGTGCCTTATCAATAGAACAGTCCCCAGCTACATTTGTTCCGGCTGTCAAGACACCCAAATCAAGAGGGAGAAGACCGAAAATTTCAAAAACCAAGGAAGAAATAGCAGCGGGTATCCAATCTACATTAGACGATACTTTTGTGTCCACCAAGAGAATGTCAAGGAGAACTAGAGGTTCTCCTTGCATATAATGAAAATATTATCTTGGAATGTCAGAGGCATTAATGCCTCTGACAAACGAAGTAGAATTAAACAGCAGATTGATTCTACACATGCTCAAATCATCTTACTTCAAGAAACAAAGTTGTCCACAGAAAAGTTTGACAAAACTATAGGGAAGTGGTCTTCATGGTCCTCTATACATCAACAAGGAGCAGGAGCTTCGGGAGGATTAGCTATCTTATGGAATTCAAAGACCACTAAAGTTAAAAGAATTGGGCAAGATCACTCTTGGCAGTTGGTAGAAGTCACAAGTTTTGACCTATCATTTAATCTCTTTAATGTCTATGGTCCCTCATCCACTCAAGATAAAAAAAAGCTTTGGGACTGTTTAACATTTCATATTCAGAAACTTTCAGATCAAAAGGTTATTCTAGGTGGTGACTTCAATGCTATATTGGACATGTCAGAAAAAATCGGGGGTATATGTCCACCTCAAAGAACCATTCAGGACTTCACAACTCTGCTATTAGATAATAGTCTGTTGGATGTAGCCCCATCCTCTGGTATATTCACTTGGACAAATAAGCATGCAAATTTTGCCCAAATAGCTAGCCGATTAGATAGATTTTTAGTATCTCAAGAGTGGAAGCTCATAAATGTCCAGTTCCAGTCAGACATCCTCCCTCTCCCAGGATCTGATCATTTTCCTATATTATTGAGCCTAGACAATGTCAGAGTTCCATTTGTTCACAAGCCATCATTCAAATTTGAAAGAATGTGGCTCAGACACCCACAATTTCTGCCCCTTCTAAAACAATGGTGGGTTAGTTCTCCACATGTGGTGGGGACTAAAATGCATCAGTTGGCAATGAAATTGAAACATGTTAAAAGCTGCATTAAAAAATGGAATGAAGTAGTGTTTAAAAATATTTTTCAACAAAAAGAGTTAGTCAAAGATCAACTGTCACAATTAAATGAGCATACCATTCACCATGGAATGGATAACCAATCATTTAACAAACAGAAGTCGCTTCAACAGGAGTGGGAAGAATTATGTTCTAGGGAGGAAGAGTACTGGAGACAAAAATCTCGGGAACTGTGGCTAAGAGAAGGTGACAAAAACACTAAGTTTTTCCATGCCTCGGCAAAACATAAAAGAGCAAATAGCACAATTTTCTCTATAAATGAAATGTCCTCGGGTAAAACACTAAAAAATGCACAGGACATCCAGCAAGAAGGAGTAAACTTCTTCAAAAATCTCCTTGCCCCAACTCAAGCTATCTATCCATCTCAAGCACAAGTAGATGAAATCTTGGCTACTATTCCAACCCTAGTCACACAACAAGATAACCTCAAGTTTATGGCCCCTTTCACTATAAATGAAATCAAACAGGTAGTGTTTTCATTACCATCAGATAAAGCTCCAGGTCCGGATGGGTATACTCCACTCTTTTTTCAATCTTGCTGGGATGTGGTTGGGGGGGATTTGTTGGCAGCAGTGGAAGAGTCAAGGAAAAGTAAGTCAATTTTGAAATATTTCAATACTACCAATATTGCCATCATTCCGAAGGTTAAAGATCCAAAAACATTTGCAGATTTCAGACCAATTTCACTATG
>MU225509.1:694014-705086 GCA_018584345.1 Thuja plicata | reverse complement strand
TATATATAGATCAATTTTGTAACTTTTTAGAGGTGGTGAAATATAATTGTAAGCTAGACTACAAAATTTTGTCTGAGTTTTTGAGCTTTTGGTCTCTATTTGTATGAAATAAGAATATAAATAAAATACAGTGCAACTTCTCTTCTATATTTATTGTTGTCTCTTTACTTATTGTGTATGCTC
The DNA here is from genome assembly GCA_018584345.1 of Thuja plicata. Taxonomy (NCBI): domain Eukaryota; kingdom Viridiplantae; phylum Streptophyta; class Pinopsida; order Cupressales; family Cupressaceae; genus Thuja; species Thuja plicata. The sequence continues at coordinate 704,903 of MU225509.1, read as the reverse complement.
TTTTATGTTTAATCTGTAAGGCATTTTAAGCATATTGGTTACAAGGTAGCTATCTAATTGCTTTCAAGTTTCTTTCAAGGGAAGAACTAAGTTTTGTGAGTAGTTTCGGGGAGCATAACAATATCTAAGTATTTGATACAGTAGTGTGGAAGTGACAGGGTAATTTGTAAGGCACTTTACTCAAGTTGCATATAGGTTGTAAGGCAATCTATAGTATCTTTATTTACCTTTTATGTGGATTTTGCATCTTTTGACTCTATAGCCCAAGGATAGGCACTGGTCTAGAATTTTTCAAGTAGTTTATCATCATCCAAGTTATTCAAAATATACAAATCTCTTACATTTACAGTCATATACATATAAATTCAAGTAATTGTATCAAGATATACAATTCAATTTACTAATCCCTTTGAGAGAGGATTAAAATAGGTTTCCCCTCCTAATTTCAGAGAACTATAAAAGGAAGAAGGATGAATGTACTTAAAGAAATACTATTTGTTGTTATCATTTCAATTGTTTTCATGGTTAAACTCTGTGCTAAGTTGTTTTCAGTTTCAGGCAGAGTAATTTATAAAGTAATATAGTAAACATGCATCAAATAAGTATCCACATTTACTAATACTGTGAGACAACAATCATATATAGGTAATACCTGCTTGGGTGTTGTGGAACCTAAAAATAAGAAGGTGATAATAGTTTCCGCAAATATTATCATAAATCCTCATTAATTAGAGTTTTCTCTTGCTTGAATCAGTATTTTCAAACACTGGGAGTCATAGAGTTAATCAAGCATTTATTGAAGGTTCAGCGAGAAAAAACCATAACAAATTTGACTTTATTGTTCCCATACCTTCTTTGATCTCCTGCACACTATCAAGAGAAGAATCCACTTCAATTCCCTTTTTTTCTTCTCTCTAACTGAATCCTCCATAGGTAATTTTCAACCAGCTTATGCATCATATCAGAATGAGATAAGGCTGACACATTCTCATCCTCATTCACCATCAACTGGTTCCTCAAATAGAATGAACTGTAAGGTGTTTGAACACCTTTTACTTCACAAGAAGAAGCATCCAGTTGTGGCTAAAATTATTCTTCATATAGAGAGTGAGTCAATGGTAGAATCATTCATATCGAGTGGTCTCCAATGATAATTTCCATTTTCCTCATAATTTGAACCAAGATTAATACCAAGATGGAAATCACACTCCAACTCAATTCTAGGGTCCCATATACTTTTTCCATAAAGTGAAATGTTACAACCAAGAATAGTTCCAATGTATAACTCAAAGAGTGGATTATCATTTGACTTCCCATCACCCAACTCAAACAATGGGTTATCAATGAGCACCTCAAATTGATTCTTTCAACCATGTTTATGTAGACCAAGCCAGCTGCTACTATGATGGATGCCAAAATCATAACTATAGTTCCTATCATTAGTGACTCTATATGTATCCCAAATATGTTGTGCATCTCTATTATATTTTTTAGTAGTAAACTATGGATTCAAATCATTAAAGTTCCTAAACCTCTACTCAAAGTCAACCCTATGCAAAGATATATCAAATCTTGTTTCAAGATCTTCGCCAGAATCATCAATACTATCCTCTATACCCAAATCCCATGCAACAAAAAAATTGATTACTTTGTTCAGAAATGAAGTTCTTGTGGTCCTCCTCATGGGTCGTTACCATTGTGAAAGAGTCAACTCCCAAACTTACTAGCACTAATGTCTTCATAAGCACTCCTCTCTAAAGGCCTTGTATGATCATCTAACATGTATCCATCATCACAAGATATATCTAAACTCAAACCCAAGGCTATTGTTTTTTCTTCCTCTTCCTGCACAAACTCATCAATACTAATTATATGCATGTCCAAAGAGTTACTCTGAAAATCTATCACATGGTTTTTATCTACCAAGGCACTATCTTCATTCAAATGATCAGCTATGAACCTCTTTTCATTTTGTTTCTTCTCATTGTTTCTTACCCTAAAAGAATCCTTTCCATTTACCTTTTCTTTCTTTGTAACACCAAATAGAGACTTTACCCATTCTGGATGCTCACGCACTTCCTTATGCAAATGTTTTAAATCCTTGCCATAATTTTGCCAACTTTCAGTATAGCTTTGACAACTTTTCTTCTATTCTATCAACCCTTCTAGTAGTTTCTCCTCAAAATTCTTCATCATCTGAATGACCCCTTACAAGATGGCTGAATTTTTAGCTTTGATACCACTGTAATAGCCTACCTTGTTTTACGTCTGATATTTTGAATATTTTCATCTCATGGGAAATTTGTCAACAATTTGTGTGCACCCATTCATACTGAGTTTCTTCTTTTTATTTTTATTTTATTTTATAATTTACCAATAGCTTGTGTTAAAGATAAGAGAATATAATTAAACATGCAATGCACACTAATATTTGAATTACACCACTTTTTGAACTATTGATATACACCAAAATATATTTCAGAACTCATTAAAATTAAGAAATCAATATTATTGCAGACCTGGTATTCTTTCAAATACACGATATTTGGTAACATGAACAACAATGACCTCCACTTTAGACTCAACACGCAGTGTGTATGCTTCAGAACTAATTACTTTTTTTCTGCAACAACCAACTCACCCAACTACTAACCTTGGGGAACAAACCACATTCCAAGACACGCTGCTAATTTGAACATACAATCATATTCCTCAACAATATAGTCTACGGTGAAAGTGTTCAGTCTCAGCAGATGTATTTTCCAATAACCACGAACTATCAAGTGCAAGTATGGCTAGTGTATAGTAAGTAAAAGAAACAAAATCTAATTTCCTAGTACTAGATGATATGCAACTCAGTCTAGATGCTAACCAACAAATGTGGCCACTCCAAAATATGAAATTTCTAACTCTTAACAAAAAACACAACCCCCTTAGCAAATGGTTTCCTGAATGTCTTCAAAAATCAACACAAGCCACACCCAGATTTGAGAGATTGGCAACTTCAATTGCAGCCTAGATACCAGTATGGTGGTGGCTGCTTGTAATCACCTCTGGAAACCCTCACACCATTAGTAGCAGTCTCATATCCCAGACTAGTAATGTCTTTAGCTAGGATTGGAGTGTACAGAAAGAACACAAGAGAAAAACGTAACTCTACAATCTCAGCCATGTGCGACCAATAATTAAAAATCCAATCACTTAAACATTAATATGCAGTCTCAACATACAATTCATCTTACAATCACCAGAAACATAAATTTGAATGCCAAACAAGTCTCCCAAACCCAATCTTTTCCTCAATCGATTCTTCTCATGCAATACCAAAAAATCAACTACCGATTTTACCTTGAAGCTTCCAAGAAATCTCAAGACCATGTATTTCAATAGCGTCAAGATTTCCAGCTTGAAGGGATTTTGTCCTCCAGCCTGTGAAAAAGCAATCTCCAAAATTTCACCACATTTCTTATAATATCCAAGCATAACCAAGAAACCCAAAGAGAGCTCTAAAATCTTTTTAATAACACTTAGTAAGAGCTTAATCACTTGCCTTGATAATGAGGGATAATAAAAATAACTTTTTGGCTCTTTCCTATAATTTAAGGGATTTTGCTTTTTTGCCCCTATTTTATTGCTGCTGCTTTTTTGGCTCCTATTTTAACGCAATTTCTTTTTCCTATATTTATATCCCATGTACATGATTTCTCCTTTTAAAAATCTCATTTACCACTTAAGTGAATAAAATACCCTTTTGAATAATAAAGTGACTTTTATATTATAATGTACTTCATTACTATAGTCATTTTTTATTAAATAAAACTTTAGGCATTAAAATAAAATAGCAAATGAACTCAGAATTCCATGCATGATAGCTCATTGGAAAGAGCTCAATGAAACGCTCCTAGTCCAATGCTAAAAAGTTACAACAGAGCCCTCTGCTGAATTACTATAAATGTCAAGCATATGGAAACCTCGTCAGAACACCTCTGATTGGCCTGAAACTGGAAATGCATAGGCCAATTAACCTCAAGTTCCCATCAAAATATTGGTTAGCCCTTGGGACCAAGACAAAATGGGTTAACAACACATCATCTGATGTCAGGCTAAAAATGGGGACATTACAAAAAACCACGGTGGGGATGGAACCCACAATTGTTTTACTTTTGCAGAAATAAAATGCTCTGTTAAGGGTGAGAGTACAAAAGAGGGGAATGTACATGCATTCAGGCTTACAACCTATAGATCACTACTTAATTACAAAAACCACCAACAAGGCTTGTTTCCTTAGTAATCTAATACAAAAGAAATATGACTCACTATCCCAGTCATGAACTTACAAACAACATCAAGTATGCTAATACAGTTCTAGTGAAGTGTATAATTGATCAACTAACATGTGAAATTTTGAATTATGTTCCTTTAATCACATGTTGCATGCCTTTATCATATCCAACCTTTTCATCACAATCTCTCTTGATCCATCTCAAAAACTCGATCTTATATATCAACTATTTCTTAACACTATCGACCATAAGAACAAAATGAGTAGTGTGTAGTGTGACAGAGAAATACCTTATCACATCTCCATGATAACCCAAATCATAGTGTGTACATCATGTACCATGTCATCTCTAACTTCTCCATCGATCAAACTGATTATTGCATTGATCCAATAGGACTACTACTTGATCTAGTGATCAATTGTCTCTGTCTTTGTCTCCAACTTGTTAACCTAGTACTCAATGAATTATAAATCCATCAAATCTTAAAATAAAAATCTATGATCATAAAAATAGATAGTAATGTCATCTGTGAATCATCTCATACAATCACATATCAAAATTTTATCTTATGTGTCAGTACCGATCATAATACCAAAATTGTATCACTATACCAATAAGTTTGGACTTAGCCAATTTTACATTCTATCCTTCGATATCCAAAAATGTGACACTCAATCATCTGTAGGATGTGTATTTGTCATAAATGACAACATACAATCTCCATTGGTGTCTCTTTCCAACAATCTCCCCCTTTGGCATTGATGGAAACACTTAGTGAAAAAATGACAAAGTGTCAAAAATTCCAAACTCTAAAAAAATTAATCATTATCTCTCCCAAAAAGAAATTTAGCTCCCCCTAAGCTTGATATGTAAAGGCTGGGAACTACCTCCAAAATTATCTACCAAAATCCTAAATTTGTACAAGGTGTTCAAGCATACTTACAACAGTTTGAAAATATTAGGGAAATCGCTCTTCAGAGCTACATAATCATTATCCCAACTCTTCTCAAGCTCTCCATGATCATAATCTGTCCACATATGGACTATGTTGCTTCCTCAGTGTATATCATATTTATCATCTCAGGCATCCCATTTGTCTTTTCTGCATCCTTCAAGCTCAAGTCAAAATATCAAGTTTAGGAACAATGAGGCTCCTAAGTTGTCCAATCCTTTCCCTTAATCTCTCCTTTTTAGTAACAAATGTCTTGATTTTATCATGAAGGGTGGTCACTTGTGTTGCCTGAGCTGAAGCTAATTATTGCAAGGGATCAAATAATTTTAGTAGTTCATTTAACTTGACCTCAGTCTCCTTAATCACTTTATCAACATCCGAGATATAAGCGGTGTAGTCTATGCATCCTTTGTAGTTATTGCTTCCCTCTGCCAATGCATCCTTGATATTATTAATAGCTATACTCAATGAATTTTTATCGGTGATCACCTCAGCCTTAAGCTTATCAATTCTATGATCCTCATACTCACTCTTAGCTTTAGTTAATAAAGATTTTTCTAGTGATTCAAAGTGAGTATTAGATGCCCTCATCAAACTTTCTTATTGAATAGATGCAGATTCATTCTGGTTCGCTACATGTGCAGGCATAATATTTCTCATAAATTGTGAAGTCAATGAGATTAATTCACTATCCTTTTTATGTGACTTCAAAATTTGTTCCCTTGCCCTTGACTGTGCTAAAGTAACAATGTTCATAAGCTCCTCAAGGCTCAATACATTCAACTGAATAAGACTCTATATCAATTTCATGTTCTTATCATCATCAATGTCTTTATCTGCATCTAATGCAGTGTCTCTTTCCTTTTCTTTGATTTTTGCAATAACATTGGGTGTAGTAGCATCAATAGTAGCAATATGATCTTGTGTATCCATATATTCATCAGTTTGAATTTCATTGATTACATTATTCATTTCCTGGTCAATGTCAATGACATCAATTTTCTTTATCTCACAATTATCTGTTGGGTAAAAGCACAATAAACTGTCACCCTTTTACAAAGGAAAAGGTTAACAACACAAAAACTGTAAAACTTCAAGGGCATAAAAGTCACATTTCTGTTGAGAATTTGAAGATGATGTAAACTAATGAAATGTGTGAAATAGGATGAATTTTATGTCCATAATTTTTTTTTAAAAAATTTGAATAAAAATTAATATATTTTTTGAATATTTTAGGTCTATTTTTCATTTCCTGAAAAATACTATAAATCAGGGAGTTTACTTCCCACCAAATCATTATAAGTAAAACATTGTTTTTTCCTCCAATTTCAAAATATATTTTAGATGACATGTATAGCTAGTGCAAAAAAAAAAGAAATAAGTGTTTTTGATCTATAGTTTTCCCGTTATAAGTATTCAAAGTTGAACTTACCTGAAATCAACAATTTTTGTCTCCCGCCACTTTTCCCCTACCAAAACTATACCAAAAACTAAATAAATTAGAAATTATTTAAGAGGACTCTCTTCTCTAGTGTTTTCTATGATTTTAAAAAATTTCTGAATTGATTTAGCATTTTTTAATATTTTCCGAATCAATGACTTCTCAAAGCTTTATATACCTACAGGTAGTTTTTAGCAAATTTGTTCACTGTTTTGTAGTTAAAATAATATAAAATTTATATGTCAAGAATCATCGTTTTGAGATCTAGAAAAGGGTACTTTTAATTTTTTGACATTTTCTATTTTGAGCAGAGAATAGAATAGCAGAAGTGAAAACTTCTGGCTTTTTTGTGTTTTTGGAGGTTTGGCTGCCAACATGGCATGCCACCTAGGTAGACTCGGTTGAGTCAGACTCGACCTAGTTAGAATCAATCGAGTCCTATTGGCTCTCGCATTGGCTCACACAGGAGCCTACTAGGGTACGTAGGTGCCATTTAGTGCTGCGTGGCACCTATGTGGACTCAGTCCTATTAGACTCGGTCGAGTCTGAATGGGCTGAGTCTAATTGGGCTGAGTCTATCAAGTTAGCTTAAAAGGTTAAAGTTTATTGTGCTTCTACCCTATTATCTTAGTCAAATCTATATTCTCTATCAAAGGTTCCATTGTGAAGTAATAGGAAGTCCTCCGATGTATGCATTGGGTTCATTCTCTGCCCTTTGGGTAGGTGTATCAACTGGCAAATCAACCTTCTCAACATTGATCTGTTTATCATCCTTCCTTTGAATCACATTGATGTTATTTTAAATGAGTACCTCAGTCAGAATGTTTTTTCTCCTCATATACCTCATCAATACTTCCTATCATCAACTTGATTGTTCTTGTTTTTATTTGGAACTCTTTCTTTGCAAAATCAAGGATCTTATAAATTTCTTCAATAGAAAATACAAGACTGAGTTGAAGTAAAATACCTTTTCCCTTATCTCATTGTCCTTTTCTAAAGTAGTCATCCTTCTTCAATCAAGTTTTTTATACACTTCATCAAGTATTTCACCTTTTATCTCTATCAAAGCTCTATTGTACTTGTTCAAGTATTCTATCATCCCATCTTCAATTCTCCTCTTTGCATCTTCATCATACTTGTTATGCATCCAATTTTGCACCCTATTAAACTCTAAAGTATAATAACTTGGCATAACATGGGATTCACTTCTAGATGTGGGATATGTAAGTTTTAAAGTGAAACCTTCAGATTCAACATTGGTTCCTTTTGGATAATCACCTATTTAGCTCAAAACTAAACTAAGACTTAGAAGGGAAAGGGAGAAGATAAAGCTGTAAATAAAATGAAATGCAAATTCTCTGTCTTACTAGGTGATGCACCAAAATGTTATGAATCACAATCACAAATGACTAAGTATCAGTTTTACACTATCTGATTTGGGGGAAAGTACAAATTTTCTGTATAGGCTTGTATAAATATTTCATAGTAAGATTTTTGAATGAAAACTATTAAGGAGAAGAGATTTCTCACTTAACCATTTTAAAACATAAAACACAAACTACAACCTACAAACAAATATACACTCCTATAAATAGGTACTCAGATGAGACAAGATAACATGGAATAAAAAAATTCACCAATCACCTTTATCAACCAGATATAGTGCACACATATATGCAGAAAGAAAAGAAGACTAAAGAGCTTAGATATTGTTTTGCTCCAAAAGTTTAGCCACTTTCAATTGTGCTTCAAAAGAGTTATAGATTCATGCAAAAAATTCTCCAAAGGACAAAACTGTCACAAAGAAAGCTTCCCTTGCATAATTAGAACTACTCCAAAATGAGCCAAGTACAAGTATTTATGTTTCAACATGAAAATATCCATGAAAATAGCACCTGAATCCTTGCGGTCATATTCAACAAGAAAAACCTATTTTTAAGGTCCTCAAAAGTCTCTAAAAGCACATGGGATCATGAAAAGGTCAAGCCACCTAACCCTTTTACCATTAAGGTCCCCCAAAATGCTCCAAATCCCCTATATATGGGTCAAACAGCTCCTAGATGCTCTCTCCTTGTCTCTCCACCAAAAACATTCTCCCTTAGATTTGGTCAAACCATAATTATTTCTTTTAACCATCTCTTGACTTGGCACAAACACACATTCTCTAAAAATGCATTTAATTTAATATCTAATAGGTGTTTTATTAATCAACACCCAATAGATATTAATTACACCTTTATGCAAAAAATTATAATAATAAAGTATAAATTAACATTTATTAAATCAATAAAATACATTACTTAACAAATATTAACATCAATTATTATTTGTTAAATAATATTTTCTTATAAACTTAATAAATGTTAATACAAAGTTATTTTTCATTAGGCTTGGAAGCCGCTTTTTCACCTCATAGGGGTATTAATTCACAACATTATTTGGATGGAAAAGGAATGAAAAATAATAAGAAAAAATATCCTTGGTCGATGAGAAATTAGGGTAAAAACCCTAAAATAACTTGCCATACTTTCATTTCATTCTGATTATTTCACAATTGTTGCTCTGCCTCTCTGCTGAAAACATTACCATACTTAGGGTTTGGAGGATTGTAGGAGAATTATGAAGAAATCTAGAGATTATCCAGCACTATCTGATGCCATTCCCTTCATTTTGCTACTTTCCTTTCATGGTTTTCGACTGAGTGCCACCATTGAAGGGTTTGATGGAGGAATTTGATTGCATATATTTGAAGGTCTTTTGAATCTTTTCTTTGCAAACCTAGACCACTTTTGTAGGCCGCAAAATTTCATAGGTAATTTCATGTGCAAGGGCAAAAAAAATTGTGGCTTTTGATCTTTAATTTTTTGTGAATATTAATGCTCTTTTCCTCACATATCTATTGCGACAGTTTCTCAGATTCTTTTGGAGTTTTGAAGAGTTCTAACTCCTTGGTAGTTGTGGCTCCATTTCTCTTTATTTCTATGGGCATGGCCCATGGTTTCATCTACTGATTCCATACATTTTGGCATTTTCTAGAAGAATATATTAGACTGTGTGATTGTTTTGTAAAAACCACGACATATGGCTATTATTTTATGGTTTTTTACTTGTGATCGTGACTTGAGCTCCAAATTTTCTCTACATTTGTATCTCTAAGAACGTGGGTTTGTGCTTATGCATTATCTTATGACCATGGACTATCAACCTATAACTAGTCTGGTTTTTATCTTATGATATACTAGATACTTCTGAACTTAACGCTCCATGAGTCTATTGTAGATAGTCTAGTACTTTTAGCCTTGTTGTAGCTCTGAGCATGCATATTAAATGTTGTTCATCAATTTATGTATTGATATTGTGTTGATATCATTGCTTTAAAGATTCTCATTGTTGCTGAAATTATACACAATGTTACCTCATGGCATGCCACTGAAACTTTCCTTGGTACATGAAATAAATCTTTTCTCTTATGATCATCAAATACACTATTTCGATAACCTTTTATGATAGTCACAAATACAAGTGAACATTGCAACAATGTATCACTATGCTATCCTACTCCTTACTGAAGGTTGTTTTTATTTTGAAAGCTCTAGATTACTGTCACAAGGGGCATTGCAATTTTTGACTTTAGTGGCATTACTCTCTATTGTAGCTGAACATAATGTACTTTGATCTCTGGCATTTCATTGCATCATTATGACTAAATTTTTTTGAAAGTTATTTGTAACCAGTGTTGTAGTTGTCCTATCCTGTCACGATGACTAAACATTAGTATCACTCTTTGTCTCCTTGGCAGATGACTGTCCTATGGTTGTATGATATTGTATCATGATTATTCATTTGCACATGCTGGCATTGTCATGTTGATTGAATATAATAATCCATTGATCAAAAACTAATTTTCATGTATTTTCAATTTGGAAAACAAACATGATTACATGGGCAAAGAAATGAACTATAACCTAATCATTGCTTAGAACTTAATGTTCTAACCTTGTTTTTCTCTCTTTTCATGTCCAGGATAGTGGGGAGCATAGATCCAATAGAGCGAGGACAAACCCAGTCAACACCTATTAAGAAATATAGATATGAAGATAATGTATAAACTAATATGTAGTAGAATGCAATTGCCTTTGTGATTGATTGATTCTACAAAAATATATTTGTATTTATATATAGAATCTATAATGAATAGTTGTGACTATTCATT
>MU225509.1:664082-689247 GCA_018584345.1 Thuja plicata | reverse complement strand
GATTGATTGATTCTACAAAAATATATTTGTATTTATATATAGAATCTATAATGAATAGTTGTGACTATTCATTATAGAGAGATGTGGCTGTTGATACTAAATGAAGTGATTGTTCATTATACATATCGTTATTCATAACTAACTATAATACAATCTGTATTAGTCACTATCGTGACTTACAACATAATGTAAACCATCACTTATCATGACTTATAGCATAACGAATATCGTCACTTTATCGTGACTTGCAGCAATATATATAATGTCACTTATCATGACTGTTATTACATAACAGTCACAATACCTTTAGTAATCCGATCATATACAACAATGACTATAATACAATATGACATTTATTAATAACTAATATATATATATATATATATATATATGAGTTCGTTCCAATATATATTTATTAGAGAAATATATATATTAACAATTATTATTAATATTATGCATAGTTAAACACGAACGAACAATATGTTAACAACACCAACTCCTCCATCTCCACCAGTCATTCAGGCAATGACTAACCTTCATTTCTTTTCTTCTTTTTCCACTTGTACGTATATTCATTTTGATTTTTCAAAATTAAAAATTCAATGAATTATTTCAGCTATCTTTACGGCTTGTGGGGAGTACAATCTTAGTATTTTGATAAATAAACATTACATTTTCAAAAAAATATCATGAATGCACAAACTGTTACTTTTTCTTTTCTTCATAAAATGTAACATTCAGTGTAACTATAGACACATAAATCTGAAATATATTTAATTCATTTAATTAATTTCTCATATTCTATAATCCTAGATAAATTAATTTATTTAATTTATCTAACCTCCCTATCCTATTTAATTAATGGACATTTATGTTTATTTAATTAAATAATGAATACGCATTCCTCTATAATCACCGTATTAATTAAATAGTCTACCTGTTTAATTAGTTCCGCCCTCTTCTCAATCCCTCTAGATAAATTAATTAATCTAATTTATCTAATGCCCAAATCTGTTTAATTAAATAAATCTACATGTTTAATTAAAATATCCCCTTTTAATTAAATAAACCTATATATTTAATTAATTGGACCTTTCCCCTATTTTTGAATTAAAATAATTCAAAAAATTCACCAAATCCCTCACCCACTTGCATTTTCCTACTTTTCCCACTTGCATCCCTAATTTTGTCTTTAATTAGATAAATACCCTATTTATCTAATTAATCCATATCCCCTCCTATTCCCCATCCACTTGCAAAATCCTAACCTACCCACTTGCCCTCTAATTAACCTAGCTCGTTAGCCTAATCCCCCACTAATTGTTTGCACATTCCTAAGCATGAGGATTAGGGAAGAAAAATCCAACTTTGCTTCCTTCATCTCAATCCTCAACCAATTTTCCATAAAGCCCCTATTAATGAGGTTGGACTTTGGGGTTCTGAGACATAAATGTCATTTATGGAAAGTCTCTTTCCCCATCCCCCAACCACACTGAGGTGGGCACCTGGTCGCTCCTCATTAATGGAGGATAGCCCTCACCTCCTTAATTCCTCTATTTAACCCTCACATTTCCCTTCAATTGAGGACTCCATATTCTTAAGAGCTTCATCCTTGACATCCCATTTATCTTTGTAATCCCATATCCATTTACCCATCTTTGAATCAAATCCTAAAATCTATTATCAATTCTCCCATTATGCAAAATCATGCATAGTTGAGAGAAAATAATCACTTCACTTGTAAACATCCTTTGAATCTCCTTTTCAAGTTCTTCCCCCAATCTTGAGAGACTAAGGAGCACTCTGATTCTGTTATACTATCAAAATCATGAGCATACATACAGCCACAATATCTTGGACAAATCGTTGCAACAAAGAGGCTACAACGGGGTCTTGGCTGGTTTTTCTTTTCTATTTGTTTAATGTCTCTTTATGTCTTATCTTGATTGTTGCAATGTTTTTGTGTTCTAAGTATATTTAATAATTAACTACATTCCTTTGCACACATTTATCTACACACAGTAACAATTAGTAATACAGTTTGTAATTGGACATGAGAGCTGATTTGAACTTTGAATGTACTTTTAAGCATAAATTCATAATGGCTCTACCAAAATGAGTCTGTAGGAAAATAATTGGTAACATTCTTGGAAATTTCTGATGTATGTCTGTCTGCTAGACACAGAACCCAATACTTGTAGCTATCCATTGGGCATAGGAGTCACTAAAACATGACAAAATCATGAAAACCTTCTTGACTGAAATAAAACAACCCCTTCTGAACTAACTGAATGTAGATTTATGGCTTATGGAAGTGCAGTGTTAAAGCTCCCCTACCATAACAGGTAGGTGTACATTCAATTAGTTTATGGAGATTACACTGTCTGAACCTTACTAAAAACCTGAGAACTGAACTCTAAGAATGTATTAAGAAAAACTTAAGGAAAACAAACTAATCAAACTACTGACAATCTTTCTATTGATCTAAAGTATAGAAAGTTACATAATGTCCTCTAGTATGCACCATGTGTTGTTGAACATACAAATTCTTTGATATATAATGCATATCATATTGGCATCTCATGATAGCTTGGTGTATATCTGATAGAGTACCCTGACATGATTTAGTGTAGCCTGTTGTAGAAGATGTTTTATGATGTGTTGCAGGACTTGAGATACATGACATGTTCTTCATTATAGATCTCTTCTTCTCAGGTTTGGATTATGTTATGCCAATATATTTTATTAATAAATCTACTAAAAATATTGGAAACTAACTGTACCAAACACTTAGGGAAAATTCAAAACTTCTAACCTACCCTAAACTAACCAGTACAAAAATTGGTCAAACAAAACCATTTACTAGATAGTTAAAATAGCTACCTTTACTCCTTAGGATACAATGCATTATATGCATAAGGATGGTGAAAGGGACACGAGACATAGAAAAACATGCAACAATATAAAGAACTACCTCTTGAAAAAGGTGATCAAACCTACTAACCTCCTCAAATAGATCATAAGCGACATTACTCTAGAGAGGAGGATAAAGTTGGACAAGCTCTGGATGAGTAAGCTCTGGCCTAGCAGCATCCTTGAAACCATCCTCAACTAAAAATGCATAGGTGGATGATTCATTAGACTCCTTCTGGGATAAGTATCTAATAGGACAACCCCTTGTAAGAACATAAATACTGGATTGGTGAAAATGATCAACATGTTTCTTTCGGTTGCCTTCTTTTGAACTTACATTCTCAAGTGCAAAATTCAGACCTTCTATGTTGATTTTAGGCTGATGAAATACTTTTGTGACAACATTATGTTGTACATAGGGCCAATTATCTCATTTATCTCCCTTGTACAAAGTAATTTGATTTTTGAGTGATTACTTTGCTGATCAGAAGCTTTTGGTTCATGTAGCTTAAATGGAAACATCTTTGGTTTAGTTTTCTCATCCACTTTCTGTTGTATTTCTGACTCAGCAAAAATTGATCTTGCATCAAGACTTGAGAAAAAAAGTTCAATTTCATTCCAAAAAGTGTCTTCTTCAATGTCTTCTTTGGTCTTTTTCAATAAGAGACCAGTTTCTACCTTATGGCAGCTTTCTTGTATTAGTGGAACTTTAGGATATTGAATATCCTCTTACTATCATGGGACTAGTGTTTCTACCCTCTAATTTTCAACATCTTCTTCATGCTCTTTCATGAGGTTAGGCTTCAATTATTCATCCACTTGGCTAGAATTTGATAATGGTGTTCGTTCTAGTACAATGTCCTCTTCAAAAAACTTAGGTAGCTCATCAAACACATCTGACACTATTTCATTGTTATGATTAATAAAGGTATGAAGCTTAGATACAACCTCTTTCTCAACATTTTCTTTATGATTTTGAGCCTCTTCATAGCATATTTTACTATCCTCTCTATACTTAATTGATGCAGTAATCAGGAGCCTTATTTCTATTTGTGCTCTTGTAGCTCTTTGTCATGAAACTCATCATGAGTTGCTAATTTTCTTTGGAAATTTTCCTCACATTTTACAATTGTAGACAAAATGACCCTTATTAATTCTCTATGACCCACCAACTCTTTCTCATGAACTTTATTTTGTGCTTCTAGCTTATCGGCAAGGGTCACTTCATACCGCCTATATTGTTCCACCAAATACTACTTGTGATGTTGCTCCTCATGAACCAAATCTCCCTGATATTGAATGTGAGCTTGATATGCAAGCTCCTTTTGTTGCACTTCAAACTCCGACTACCCTTCTGTGCACCTCATACCCACATGAAGCTGCTGGTATGTGTAGTCATACTGCCAAGATACTTGAAGCTGGGTGGGAGGGTGGCAAGCATGAGATGAATGTTTTTCTTCAAATTCTAGCATGGAAATAACATCATAACTATTTTGATATGACTGATATTCATAGAATGGAGGAACACTTTCATGAAATGGAGGATGGTAATCCATTTTAGGCACTAAATTTGCCTAAAATTAGTAGATATGAATTCAACATCGCCAAATATGCAAAACAATGACCTCTCAAAGGTCTGAAACCAACAAGAACTATGAAAACTCTGACCTCTTGGTCCCACTAGGCATACAAAAACTGTTATGCATCAAATTTTTCACCCTATTAAACTCTAAAGTTTAATAACTTGGTATAACATGGAATTCGCTTCTACATGAGGGATATGCAAGACTTGAAGTGAAACCTTAGGATTCTAGGCCAGTTATTATTGGATAATCACCTATTTAACTCAAAACTAAACTAAGACTTAGAAATGAAAGGGAGAAGATAAAAATGGAAATAAAATGAAATGTAAATTCTCTGTCTTACTAGGTGATGCACCAAAATGTTATGAATCATAATTGCAAATGACTAAGTATCAATTTTACACTATCTGATTTGGGGGAAGTACAAATTTTCTGTATAGGCTTGCATAAATATTTCATAGTAAGATTTTTGAATGAAAACTATTAAGGAGAAGAGCTTTCTCACTTAACCATTTCAAAACATAAAACACAAACTACAACCTGCAAACAAATATACACTCCTGCAAATAGGTACTCAGATGAGACAAGATAACATGGAATAAAAAAATTCACTAATCACCTTTATCAATCACCTATAGTGCACACATATATGTAGAAAGAAAAGAAGACTAAATAACTCAGATAATGTTTTTCTCCAAAAGTTCAACCACTTACAATTGTTCTTCAAAAGAGTTACATATTCATGCAAAAAATTCTCCAAAGGACAAAGCTGTCACAAAGAAAGCCTCCCTACATAATCACCACTACTCTAAAATGAGCCAAGTACAACTATTTATGTTTCAACATGAAACATCTCCATGAAAATAGCATCTGAATCCTTAGGGTCAGATTCAACAAGAAAGCCTATTTTTAAGGTCCTCAAAAGTCTCTAAAAGCACATGGGATCATGAAAAGGTCAAGCCACCTAACCCTTTTACCATTAAGGTCCCCCAAAATGCTCCAACTCCCTATGATATGGGTCAAACAACTCCTAGATGCTCTCTCCTTTTCTCTCCACCAAAAAAATTCTCCCTTAGATCTGGTCAAACCATAAATATTTCTTTTAATCATCTCTTGACTTGGCACAAACACACATTCTCTAAAAATGCATTTAATTTAATATCTAATAGGTGTTTTATTAATGAACACCCAATAGATATTAATTATACCTTTATGGAAAATTTTATAATAATAAACTATAAATTAACTTTTATAAAATTAATAAAATACATTACTTAATAAATATTAACTTTGATTAATATTTGTTAAATAATATATTTTATAAACTTAATAAATGTTAATAAAAAGTTATTATTATTTACATTAGGCTTGGAAGCCCCTTTTTCACCTCGCATGGGTTTTAATTCACAATATTATTTGGATGGAAAATAAAATAAAAATAAGAAGAAAAAATCCCCTTGGCCGATGAGAAATTAGGGTAAAAACCCTAAACAAACTTGCCATACTTTCATTTCATTCTGATTTTTTCATAATTGCTACTTTGCCTCTTTACTGAGAATGTCGCCATACTTAGGGTTTGGAGGATTGTGGGATGATTATGAAGGAATCTAGAGATTATCTAGCACTATCTGTCGCCATTCCCTTTATTTTGTTGCTTTCCTTTCATGGTTTTCAACCGAGTGCCATCATTGAAGGGTTTGATGGAGGAATTTGATCACATATATTTGAAGGTATTTTGAATCTTTGCTTTGTAGATCTGGACAACTTATGTAGGCCATGAGATTTCATAGGTAATTTCATGTGTAAGGGAAACAAAAACTGCGTTTGTTTTTTTATCTTTGATTCTTTGTGAATATTAATGCTCTTTTCCTCACATATCTATTGCGAGAGTTTCTCAGATTCTTTTTGAATTTTTAAGAGTTCTAACTCCTTGGTAGTTGTGGCTCCATTGCTCTTTATTTATATGGGCATGGCCCAAGGCTTCACCTGCTGCTTCCATGCATTCTGGGCATTTTATAAAAGAATATATTAAACTGTGTGATTGTTTTCTGAAAACAATGACATATGGCTGTTATTTTATGGTTTTTTAATTGTGATCATGGCTCGATCTCTTAATTTTCTCTACATGTGTATCTCTGAGAATGTGGGTTTGTGTTTATGCATTATCTTATGACCATGGACTATCAACCTATAACTAGTCTGATTTTTGTCTTATGATATACCAGATACTTATGAACTTAATGCTCCATGAATCTATTGTAGACAGTCTGGTACTTTTAGCCTCATTGTAGCTCTAAGAATGCATATTAAATGTTGTTCATAAATTTATGTATTGATATTGTGATGACATAATTACTTTAAGATTCTCCTTGTTGATGATACTGTACATAATGTTACCTCATGACACACCACTGAAACTTTCCTTGGTACATGAAATAAAGTTGTGCTCTTATGATCATCAAATACACTATTTTGATAACCTATTATGATAGTCACAAATGCTAACCTACTCCTTACTGAAGGTTGATTTTATTTTGAAAGCTCTGGATTACTGTCACAAGGGCATTGTTGTTTTTCACTTATTGAAATTAATCTCTACTATAGCTGAACACAATGCACTTTGATCTCTACCATTTTATTGCATCACTATGACTAAAAAAGTCTAAAATTTATTTGTAACCAGTGTTGTAGCTATCCTATCCTATCATGATGATTAAACATTGGTATCACTCTCTGTCTCCATGGCAGATGATTATCCTATGGCTGTATGATATTGTATTATGATTGTTCATTTTCACATGTTGGTATTTTCATGTATTTTCAATTTGACAATCAAACATGATTACATGGGAAAAGAAATGAACTGTAGCCAATTCATTGCTTATAACTTAATGTTCTAACCTTTCCTTTATCTCTTTTCAGGTCCAGAATAGCGAGGAGCATGGATCCAACAGAGTGAGGAAAAATCCAGTCAACACCAACTCCTCCATCTCCACCAGTCATTCAGGCAATGACTGACCTTCATTTCTTTTCTTTTTTTTTTTCCACTTGTAAATATATATATTCATTTTGATTTTTCAAAATTGAAAATTCAATGAATTATTTTAGCTATCTTCACAGCTTGTGTGGAGTACAATCTTAGTATTTTGATAAATAAACATTACATTTTCATAAAAGAATATCATGAATGCACAAACGGTTACTTTTTTTTTCTTCATAAAATGTAACATTCATTGTAACAATTAGTAATGTTGTTTGTAATTGGACATGAGAGCTAATTTGAACTTTGAATGTACCTTTAAGCCTGAATTCATAATGGCTCTACCAAAATGAGTCTGTAGGAAAAAAATGGTAAAAATACTTATTGTAGTATCTTTTTACTTGAATTAATATTCCATATATTGTCATGTTCTTAATAACATCATTAATAGAGAAATGTGTCTTACCAATATTTGTCCTCAGTTTCTTCTCTGTAGGCTCATTTTCAACAACCCTTACTGCCTTAACATCCTCTAATCTGACCTTTTTCACTGGATCATTAGAATCTGTAGAATCATCTTTGTCTTCTTCATCAACACCTCTATAAGTTATTTTAAGCTTTCTCTTCACTCTTTTACCATTAGGGGTAGCATATTTCTTCTTCTTTACTAATGTGTCTTTTGTTGTCACAATGTTAGGTTTCTTAGGTGAAACAAGTTCCTTCTTGATTGTAGCAGTAGCACTTCTAGTCTGTCTAGCCCTCAAAGATTGTTCAAAAGGAATGTAAACAAGAGGTTCATATATCTATACATTAATAGGTTCATCAATAATTTTACCTTTTCCTTTGTCCTTCTCAGCTACCTTTCCCTTTTCCTTCTCTGGATCTATAGACTTATTTCTTGCTTGCTCAATCTTTTCTTTTGAGAATCCAAGTCTTTTTGTCACTTCTTCCACTTCTTTTCTGACTCTTCTTTCTCTACCCAATCTAGTGAGGATTTAATGTATTTCAAAATCCTTTTCTAAGTATGTACCAAACCTTTTCTCAGTTGTATCCACCATTTTCTTTAGAATATCCTCAACACAGGCCTAGAGGACTGGTCCATCAACCTCATATCCCATAGGCATAACCCAATAATTTATAGGTTGAGCTGCCTCCTTAAGGCATGAGTCAATATCAATCATGAAGCATATGTCATTCTTATGATTATCCACAATCTCTGCTGGAATCTTGTATCTTACTTGCATTGATTCTTGAAATTGTTTAAAGAATGCCCATATGTTGTCTTTAGTAGTCTTTTCTCCCATCATATCATAATACTTTCTAATCTGAATTGCCATAGGGATATCTTTCTTTTAAACAATATATGCATACCAATAATTGCTCAAATTTGAAGATTTGTCTTTTATCCTTCTTTATCTTCTCAAGATTCTTCATCAGTTGATCCCCCAGTAATTCTCATATGTCATAGTCAAGGTTTTCCTTCACCATTTTTTAGGCCACATAGATGATGGCGCTTGATATTGAATTCTCTTTGCTTTAGTGATAGACCTTATAACACAAAACTATATAAGAAAATTTTACATCTGTCTATCTTATGTTGTTTATAGTCACCACACACTTATCCCATTGTGAATCTATAAGTTGAGTAACAAGGTCCTTTTGAATAGACCTAAGTGTAGGTACATTGCCAATGTCAAAAAATCCAGTTACTACCTTCATAACCTCTTTTCTAATTTTGTGTGGTAAATCCATCCACATGAATTGATCAAGAACTCAGATCAGAATAAGTCGTATCCTCTCTAGTTTGAAGAAATATGTGAACTCCATGACCTGAGTAAAGAGATTTTCCCTCAAATATTTATACTCATATTTCAGAATAGAATCTGTGGTAAATACCTTCCATTTCTTAGCTCTCTCTCTCTCTCTCTCTCTCTCTCTCTCTCTCTCTCTCTCTCTCTCTCTCTCTCTCTCTCTCTCTCTCTCTCTCTCTCTCTCTCTCTCTCTCTCTCTCTCCCCCCCCAATTCTTCCAAAGGATAATGTATATATGCTCGTACATCCTCAACATGAAGAACATCGTAGAGAACAAAAGAAAAATCTCCTTATGGATCATCAAATGTTGATTTTAATGGGTGTTTCTTAAAGACTGGTCTAGGTCTCTCTATGATATCAACAAATCTAGGAGTATCCATACTGTAATCTTTACAAATGCAAGTTTTCAAGAAAAATACCCATGTCGTCGAATTCTAGGGCATAGATGAAAGATGTAGATAAAATCGCCTCCAACTACTACTAAATTGCCTCAAAATCTCTGCAAGCTCCTTCAGTAGTATACAAGGTGTGAAATGAAAGTATGAAAAGCCTTTTTGTAACTTCACATGCCATAAAAAGATGTCAGCATTATTGAATTGTACTTCATCAAAACTATCTTAGAACAAAGTATGTAAAATTCTTCCGTGATCCTTCCAAACTACTTAAATATTTTCGCAATTGATATAGAAGATGTGAATTGTATTTTTGTAACTCACTATGCCCTTTGCATTCATTTCTTTATCAAATTGAGGGGTCAAATAAAAAATTTCATAAAGAAATCCCCTTAGATCAATGATCTTAATTAATTCTCAGAAGAGATAATCACACCAGAAGCTGGTGCGGTCTTTCTAGTATCATTAATCATCTATTTTATAACACATGTCTTACTCATTTCATTTATAACCTCATTCACATCAACAAATTTCTTTTAATTTATCATTTTGCACATTGTTTCCTTCTATCGATCCTCCTACATTGTTCATTCTACAATTCCTAGCAATATGACCATGATTCTTGCAATTAAGACATTTCACATTAACAACCTTGTGTTCGCAGGGTTTGTCCCCATTATGCATTGCTTCACAATAAGACCAAAGTTTTTGTATTTTTAATAGGTTATATTCCTTTGGTTCATCAAGTTTTTCATCCTTGATTTTTACTCACTTGCCTTTTTTCCATAATTCTTACATGTATAAAAATAACCAAAAAGTGTAGCATTATTAGGTCTACTTCTGTACTCCTTTGCTCTATGGCCAGTATTGTTGCATGAAAAAAATTTCCCATTGAATTTGAGTTATCTCATAGGTGTCTCCATAGGTTCTTTATTTTTCTATTCTGATGAATTAATTTTCTCTCCCGATCCTAAACTTTCACCTTTCTCAAATCCAAGTCCTTGTGTTTCTCCAATTGGTCTTTGTCTTTCTAATTGCTCATCAAGCTTCACAACAACTAATCAAAATTTTTCTTTGAATTCATTAGTAGTATCAAGTTCACTCCTAAGAACTTCATTAACCATTTCAAGTTCCCGTTGATTGTGTTTATACTCCTCAAGATAGATTTGCAGTTGTCCAACTTCACCATTTAGTCTGTAGCATCTTCTATCTTCTCCTTCAGGGTTTGCTCAATATTCTTCTTTTCTTCAATCTCTTTAGTCAGCTTCATTACTACAACTTCCAATTCATGTTTCAGATTGTGTCTTTCCTTGGTGATCTGTTCATGCTCATCAAATTTTTATTTTAGGGATTGAGAACCATTTGAGCTTTCTTTTTATTGCAATTGTTCAACAACATCTTTCCTCTTATCTCTGGATTTGTTCAATTGATCCTTTAGATTTTTAATTAATTTTTTGACATCCTTAAGCTTTTTCTCTAATCCTTAATTATGTTTGTTTGCTTTTTCAAGATCATCAAGTGCAACCAAAAGTTTATTCTACACACTACTAGAAACTGTCAAATCTGCCATCAGGATCTTTCTTAAGTGGTTAGACTTCTTTCAAGGACCAAAGATCTAATACCAATTGTTAGGGTTGAAGAACACTGAGAGGGGGGGGGGGGGGGGGGGGGTGAATCAGTATTCCAATAGATTTTACATTCAACCATAATTTCTATATCAATGAAATTAACACAACTGCAAGTAAACCATAACACAACAACCATAACATCATAACACCATAGTTTTGATCGTGGAATCCCTATTAAGGGAAAAACCATGGTGGGGATGGAACCCACAATTGTTTTAATTTTATAGAAATAAAATGCCCTATTAAGGGTGAAAGTACATAAGAGGAGAATGCACACACATTCGGACTTACAACCTAGAGCTCACTTCTCAATTACAAAAACCACCAATAAGTCTCACCGCCTTAGTAATCTAATACAAAAGAAATAGGACTCATTCTCCCAGTCATGAACTGACCAAAAACATCAAGTATGCTAATATAGTTCTAGTGAAGTGTATAACTGATCAAGTGATAGGAAAAATTCTGAATGATGTTCCTTTAGTCATATGTCTCATGCCTTTATCATATCCAACCTTTGCTTCAAAATCTCTCCTGATCCATCTCAAAAGCTTGATGTTATATATCAATTATTTCTTAACACTGTCGGCCATAAGAACAAAATGAGTAGCGTATAGTGTGACGGCCAAATACCTTATTAAATATCCATGCTAACGCAAATCATAACATGTACATCATTTACCATGTGAGATCTAACTCCTACATTGATCAAACTAATTATACCATTGATCCAATATGATCATTGCTCGATCTAGTGATCAACTATCTCTGTCTCTATCTCCAACTTGTTAATCTGGTACTCAACAAATTATAACTCCATCGAATCTTAACTAAAAAATATTGTTAGTGTTAGGATTAATTTCTACTGAGAGGGGGGGGGGGGTGGTGAATCAGTATTACAACACTGTATTTTCAACCTTAAAAAATTCAAACTTGACCATGCAATTACTAAAATAAGAAGAGCATACACATAAATTAAACAACTCATAACACCATGATTTGTTAATGGGGAAACCCTAGCCAAGGGAAAACCCTGGTGGGGATGATACCCACAAATAAAGAACTAAGAGTAGTGTCCCTATTAGGAGACCTAGCTCTGTTAGGAGCTGAATATTACATTTAACACAAATCCCTATTAAATGATAGAAATCCTGTTAGGAGTAATACAAGGAGCTCACTGCTCTTACAATGCAAAACTATATTTATAATAATTTATCAAAAATTGAACTGAACAAGCATCTTCTATGCTTAAGTAGTCCCATTTATAGCTCGCAACATCCTTTGTCTGATTCTAACATGACAGTACAAATCTATTTGTTCCACTCACATCTTTGCATATCAAAACATCTTCACATATATACTCAATCTCATAACCTTTACAATTGGCTCACAAGTACATCAAAAAATGTGTCCAACTCATAATCAAATAGAAAATACATAGTCAAGATTGATATATAAACAAAATTAGGGTAGGATACAAACCAAATCCAAAGTAGCACCTCTGGAATCCACATGTTACTCCCTTAAACATCGTGATCACTCATCTTCCCTATTACACTGCTACACTATCTTCACGTAACCACATCAAGATGTAACTCTTTTTATTCAACTCCAAAACACAATCAACCTTAACTGAAGGTCTACTACATTCCATATATTTTCTTCTAATCTTGTAGGACTTAAGTTGTCACATAGTGTGCTCGCCAAGCAAAATTGTGCAACTGTACCCTATCAATTGCTTCCTGGACTTAGTCATTTTTCCAAACATAATATCCAAAACTAGATTGTACTCCAAGTGACCATGATAATAAGTAGTGTTTCCATAAATGACAAACTATATGCTATACTCATTAGGCCACTTTCCAATAATCTTCCCCTTTGACATTGATGGCAACACTTAGTGAAAAAATACTAAGCGTCTAATGCTAAACAACTGACAATACATTTTTCATACTACACTTATTACTCCCCCTTTGACATCAGTGGAAAATATATACTAATAAAATTAACTATATACAAATCAAAATTGTAGATTTTCTCACCAAAAACTCATACCATATGAATTATACCTTGAAACGAGGTTTTAAAGATCTTTGTATATGTTCTCCATGTCTTCTCCAAGGTCCGACCAACATGAATAATACCATTTAAAGAAAAGAAAAATATCTGTGCATCCTTTAGTACCATGAGTAGAGCTTCATCAAGGGAATTCTTTGCGGTCTCCATGTCCTCAAGATGTTTCTCTAGAATTGATAGTTTAGGAGTAAGCATACTCCTCAACATAGTGAATCTCCCCAACACTCTTGACTTCTCAGTTTCAAGAACACTAATTTTGTCCAATAACCTAGATACTGCCTTATCCATCTCTATAATTGATTGTGAGGAGGACCCACAATTCTTCGCCTAGTAATCCAATGTCTTCTCATCATTATGGATTATATCCAACACATTCTGTACATGCCTAGAAGGGTTTATGCAGTAGTTGTATATCTTCTTTCCATGCTTGATGCAAGACCTAATACCATAGATAGTAGTGTCTAATATATTTATATCCCACTTTCATGACTGACATAACTCCTCTAACTTCTTTCTCGTGCATTCTCTCTCTACTTTCATAGCTACGACCTTCTACAAAGAAGTAAAGTAAACATCAAAGTCATCAATGACTTTGTTCAAATTATCCACTGTATCATTTCCCTAAAAGGTGAAATGTGTGGGTAGAATGTTGTTGATTCTATCTATTACCCTATCCAATACCTTTGTCTTTTTCTCTGTCCTATGTTCTGATACCTCCTTAGCCTTAGAAAAGGCTATGAATGACAACTTCATTAATTCATCCTCATCCATGCCATCAAAATTAGTGTTCATGGGTTTACTATCACTTGCCAACAGTAGAGTTGAAGAAATGAGAATGGACACATTTGTTTCTTGCTCAGCTTCAACCTTAGTTTCAGCTTCCTTCTTTACCTCAACCATACTTTCTTTTAGTTTTTCCTTAGTGCCTTGATCTTCTTTCTCAAGGAATTCTCCCCTAGTCAATGTGCCAATATTTGATGTATTGACTGTACTCTATTTATTTTTTCCATCTACCTCAGTAATAGTATCAATATTCCCTTGAAAAGGGTCACCAATATCCCGTGAAGTGTCCAAAGACACAAGCACACCCGCTACAAAGAAATATGGTTTCCTAACTATACCGTAGAACTGATTACTAACATCTTCATCCTTAGATGAGTCGATGTGTACTTGTGTAGATTTAGAAGAATCTCCTTTCAAAATGGTTTTGGATTTAGTAGCCTTGTTCTTAGGAGGTGAAAAATTTTATGGTTTAACTTCCATCAATACCTTATTAGTAGCCTTGTTAGTTTCTTCTATTACTTCATCATACTTTCTCCCCATAATCTTTATCAATCTTGTTTTTACTCTCAACAGGGGCTTAATGGATTTCCTTATTCTATCATGCTCAACAAGTGAAACAACATGTAGCATATTTTGTATGGCTTTCACCCTTATCTATTCATCTTCTTTAACTAAAAACTGCTTTCTTACTTCCAATTTATCATATAAGTCCTTAGGAATACTACCTTCAATTTAAAGTAGATTATTTTTAAACACTTGTATGTGATTAATGACAATGTCTTAAATCATAATTTTATCATTTTCATTATACCTCTGCCTCTCACTCACATCAAAGATCAATGGAGTATCCATAGTAAACAAAGCTCATAGAAGATCAAAATACCTTTTACTCAGTGAATCAGGGTATGCACACTCAACGATCACATAAATACTCTAGCTTCTCTACTTTCTCCTTTAGTCTCCTTAAGTTCTGCTCGAATGGTGATTGAAAATGTTGAAGGAAATAAAATTATACTTCGTTGTGCATAGATTGACACATTTCTCAATGACCCTGTAAGTCTACAAAGATCCACTCATCCATCTTTCTGGTGATCATCCAATATATTGTGTATAACCAAGTGATCTCAGACATAGACTCCAAACTAATCATATCATTTGTCCATAAGATCGCATCAACTTATTCTGCACAAATAGGGACTGGATAGATTTATATTATATTTCTCAAAAGCTCCCCCTAATTCCATGCTTGGCCATTTAGGTTGATGTAACGACATTAGACGAGGGTTCATTAGCATATACTAAATCTCCCTCAACCTTAGTCTCACTATGTTCCTTCGCTTTCCATACTTTTCCACTATCCTTGTTGTTTTCCTTCACAAAATGTTTTTCAAACTCATCCATGTATTCTACCATACTTTTTCCAACATCACCAATATTTTTATTTATACCAATAGGTGGTGGTCTTCTATTATTTATAGCTCCATTATACCTACAAAACTTCACTATATGTTCTTGATTGTTACATTTATAGCATGTAGGAGATGATCTTTTTTGATTAACCTGTAACCTGCAATTTCTTGCGATGTGCCCAAAGTTTTTGCACTTGTAACATGTAAAACTTAGCTATTGTTTCTTCTATGATGTAATATTATTTAGTGTTGGATTGATCAGGTTTCCTACATTCTTCCTTCTTGTGCCCATATTCATATTAATTGAAACAATAACTAGAAAATGGCTTATAAGGAGTCTTACCTTTACAATCCCTCTTCATTTGAACAACTTTGTTACATCCAAAGAATCTTCCTCTAAAAGGTCCGATCTTCTCTCTAGGTTCCTCTTGCTATATAGGATCTTCTTGCCAATTAGGTGTCTCATCTGTTTTACCTTCAGACTCTCTTTCTTGTGATTTAGAGAATTCTACTTTATCAAAACCAACTCATGTCATGTCACCTTTAGATTTTTGTCTTTCCATTTGTTCATCAATATTTTCACTACTCGCATGAATTTTTTCAATGTGGTTCTTTTCTTTAACAAGTTCTCCCTTAATGATTTGGTTATATTTATCTAATTCCTGATACTTGATTTTGTAATCATCAAGTTTAAGCTATATCTTTCCCATCTATACATTTGCATTCTTCAAGATCTCTTAAAGTCTAGTCTTTCCATGTCTCTCTTGTTGAATTTATTTAGCCATCTGTATAGTAGTAACTTTGCATTCACACTTCAAAGCTTCTTTGTTTGGTTGGAGCTATTTAATCTAATAAGATGAATCATTTTTAGATTCCTCCTCTATCTTTTCCATAAGTTCTTTCCTTTGGTTCTTGGAAACTTCAAGCTATTCCTTAAGCTTCTTTATGAAACCATTAACCATTCTCAATTTGAATTTCAATTCAACATTATCAACTTTTCCCTTATCAAGGTCTTCAAGTGTTGCCTTAAAGTTTTATTCCAAACTACTTGAATCCATCTGGATCTCCCTCAAACTATTAGGATTTCTGTTAGATATTAATCTTTCCTTGGTGAAATATGTAATTAAAGGATAAACCAAGGTATCCTAAGTTGGATTTGTCCTCTAGTCCAAGTAGGAGGACATGTCATATTTTTTGTAATTCCTTTAAAAATGAAATTAGATATTCCTCCTTAAGAGGATTCCTACACATGACACACACTTAATGTGAATGTGGCACTCATAAGATATGGGAGTTACATGCAAACTCCTTCACTCATCTCTACTTAAGAGATGTTTCTCATACACTTCTTAAGGTTGGTTCTCACAAGTTGGTTCTCATGGGATTTCTTCTCTCTTCTTCTCTCCTTCTCATTCTTTCTCTCACAATTTTGTAATGAGCTTCTTGCTCAAGCTCTCTCTCTTTCATGGCTTCTTGCCTCATTCATATTATTCACAAGGGTTTTTTTCTTATTTTTTCACCTTTCAAAATCCTTGTGTTCTTGTCTTGGTGTTGGAGCATTTTGGTGAATCTTGGTGTTTGATCTATTGAAGGAAAATCTCTCTCTTTCTTTGTACTTGGTAAAAAACTTCCTTTTGCACTCTCTCTTGGATTCTTTCCTTATATCTTTTCCATTTTATTTTATGTTTCTAACACTTTCTCTCCAAGGGCCTCATGCTCGAATACCAATTCTTAGGATTAAGTAATACTGAGAGGGGGGTGAATCAGTATTACAACACTTTATTTTCAAACTTAACAAATTCAAACATAACAAATTCAAACTTAACCATGCAATTATTGAAATAGGAAGAACATACACATTAAGTAACAACTCATAACACCATGATTTGTTAATGAGGAAACCTTGGCCAAGGGAAAACCCCAGTAAGGATGATACCCACAAATAATGCACTAAGAGCATAGTGTCCATGTTAGGAGACCTAGCCCTGTTAGGAGCTGAATATTACATTTAGCACAAATCCTTGTTAATGGATAGAAACCCTATTAGGGGTAATACAAGGAGCTCACTACTCTTACAATGAAAAACTATCTTTACAATTATTTATCACAAAATAAAATAAAAAAGCATTTGTTATTCTTAAGTACTCCCAGTTATAGCTTGCAACATCCTCTATCTAATTCTGACATCACAATTCATCTATCTATTCCACTCACATTTTCGCATCTCAAAACATCTTCACATATATACTCGATCTCATAACCTTTCTAGTCGGATCACAAATACATCACAAAACATGTCCAACACATAATAAAATAGAAAATACATAGTTTAAGATCATATATCAACAAAAGTAGGGTAGGACCCAAATCAAATCCAAAGTAGCACCTCTGGAATCCACATGTTACTCCCTTAAACATCGCGACCCTTAAACATCGCGATCACTCATCTGCCATGTTACACTGCTACACTACCTTCACGTAACCACATCAATTTGTAAATCTATTTATTCAACTCCAAAATATAATTATTCTTAACTGAATATCTACTATAGCCCATAATACCTTCCTCTAAGCTCGTAGGACTTAAGTCATCACATACTGTGCTTGCCAAGCAAAAATGTGCAACTATACCTTGTCAATTTCTTCTTGGACTTAGTCATTTTTCCAAAAAAAAAATCCAAAAATAGATTGTACTCCAAGCCACCATGCCAATAAGTGGTGTTTCCATAAATGACAACCTATCTGATATACTCATTAGGCCACTTGCCAGCTGTTAGGTCCAAAAGGAGGCAAGCACATTTGAGAGGGCGGGGGGTGAATCAGTTGTACACACCTTATTCAAATTAATTACACTTTAGCCACTTAAATCTAAAATAAAAATAATAATGCAAGATCCATAACAAATAAAATAGAACACCAATATTTTTTCTCAAGGAAACCTGGTTAAGGGAAAACCCCGGTGGGAGTCAAACCCATAAGATGAATGTACTCTTTTAAAAGTACTGCATTGTTAAGAGAAAATAGAGAAAAAGGGTGCACAAGCAACCATAGACTTACATCCCAATATGTAGGCTCACTTTCTAGATCTCACTACAATCATAGATCTATCACTCGACCAGTTTCACCGATCTACCTTCAATTATGATAGGGTGGACATACAATCCATTACAACCAAACTGACAAATAACATCTCCAATGCCAATACAATTCTAATGAAGTTCAAGCTCTTCCTTAAATGCATAATACAAATATCATCAATTCTCCCTACAATCACACATTTATCTCACATACAAAAAATACAAAATGATCTCTTAGTTATATCTATTATAAAGAATAATCAATCACTAGGTTGGCTAACACCTATTACAATAAAATATATAAACATTATGCTCAATCTCTAAAGTGATCCAAATCAAGTCGACTTAGACTTAGATAGTGTTAGAGTTGTCATATTATAGCTAATAATTAATTTATTTAATTATTAGTCTATTACTCTACACTTAAGTTAAACTTAGGCATCTTATTATTTAGGGTTTCCCTTTTAGGGTTTCGTGATTCCTTTTATAAGGATTCACCTCTTTGTTTTTCACAAGGAGTTTTCACATCTCATTGTAACATCTTGAAACATATTGTCAATATATTGTTTTCTTGTGCATATGATGTCTCTTGTATTTTGGCCACCATAGATTCTTCTTGTCTTCTACTGTTTGCTTCTTCCATGTGACAGGGTTATGCATGCATGTGTTCTTCGGAGAATAGGGTTTTACCTATTCTAACATGGTATCAGAGCCATCTTGCTGCTCGTTGTTTGTGCTTTATCGAAGTGTTTCAGAAGCCAAAGGTTTTTCTGGTTTTTCAAAAGCTTTTTATGTGGATTTAGGGGGGACCTTTGTTTCTGGTCATTTTGGGCTCAAACAGACATCACCGTTGCACTCAGAGGACCCAAAAACCTTAGAATCCATATAAAACTTGTCCATTTTGGACAACTTGGTTCTAAGGCCAAAAAAATTTTGGTTTCCAGTGCCGTATGGGCATGGAAACTGAGAAAAATTAAAAAAAATCAATTTTTTTTATAGTTTTTTGCGTTAAAATAACGCAGGCTTATGTTTTTTTAATGTGCCACCAGTGCTCCGCCAGTGCACCACCCGCGCACCACCGCTACCGGCTGTGCCTCCGCCGGCACCTTGGGTGCCTCCCGGCTCCTCCGACCCCCGCTCTGCCGGCCTCTACCTCCCGACCCCTGTTGGCCACCGCTCCGTCGGCCTGCTCCGCTGCTTCGCCACCCGGTCCTCATCGCTCTGTCTACCCAGCAGGCTTTTACCATCAGTGGCAGTCATATGGGCGACCAGAAGCTTTGGTTTGAGCCCCCTGCCTGCGCCATGCACCCAGGGGCTAGCCCTTTTTCAGCCCCAGGGGCTTAAAACTCTTTTTTTGGGGCCTTTCTGACCTCTTGGCACTATTTTCACTATATCTGGAGCATACAGAGGTATTTTTCTGACTTCCTTATATCGTCAGAAAGCTCTTTTCGAGAACTTTCTGATGATGGAGGTTGGGGTTTTGGGTTTTGCCATTTTGACAGTGTTTTTTTCTGTCAAAGTTTGATGTCTATTTTTTGCCTTCCAGGAGCCATATCTTGCTCATCTAGACTCTATTTTTGGCAAACCAAATATCGTCGGAAAGCTTGTTCAGTGAGATTTTTAGTTGCAAGGGTATTTTTTCCAGATTCTACTCCAGGTTCTTTTTCCTTCAAGTTTTTCTCTTTCACACTCTGGCGGATTACTTGAGCTCTACAGGTCTTGGGATCTCTTCTTCTTCTCTTCTGGCTCACTCTTCTTTTTGACTTCTGAGCATTGTATGCTTCTCTTCTGTAGCATTTTATTTTCTATAAACACACTAAGATAAAGTGCCTGCTTTTGCATATCTGGGATTTCAAACACCTTGTGTTTTGTTTGTACTCACACTTAGTTATAAAGCACCATGGGGGGATTATGATGTTTTGCCTTTTGTGCTCATCCACCTTTGTCAAGTGAGCATACCTTTCATGACATTAGCCCATGTTGTGTGTCGGAGACACCACCCTTTATCTCGTGCTTGTACTTCTATTGCACTATTGGTGTTCCTAATTCTTCTTCCTGCAGATGTTTCTAGCATTGCATTTCAGTGTTCCTGTCACCCCTCTCCCTATTCAGCTTTATGGGGGGTTCAACTGTTGGATCTATTTCCTCCTTGGTTCGGTTGAGTGGTCTACGTATTCTATTTTTGTTCCTATGTACTAGGCGGATGTAGTGGCTAGGCACCTATGCATTCCGGTGAGATGGATCATCTACTATATAGACACTCATTCATTCCTACTTTTGGAGGTCACCTCTTCGATTGATCAACTCTTTAGAATTTTTCTTCTCTACTTGGTCATGCACTATTTCAGTGGGGGTTCCAGCAGTTACTTCTGATAGTGTTTGCAGCTTCATGCTTCGGAGATGCTTCTTGCTCTTTCTTGTTCTTCCCTTTGGGACTTTCCCTAGATTGGAGGCTTAGTTTCCTTCATCTAGTTTATTTCTTGTACTTGGGTACCTGATTAGGCCTAGTTGCCGGGACCCATAGTTCCTTTCATGCATTTTGTTTTCATGCATCTTTTAGTCCTTAGCTGTTTAGCTTCTCCCTAAGTTACACTTAAGGGGGGGTGTTAGAGTTGTCATATTATAGCTAATAATTAATTAATTTAATTATTAGTCTATTACTCTATGCTTAAGTTAAACTTAGGCATCTTATTATTTAGGGTTTCCCTTTTAGGGTTTCATGATTCCTTTTATAAGGATTCACCTCTTTGTTTTTCATAAGGAGTTTTCACATCTCATTGTAACATCTTGAAACATATTGTCAATATATTGTTTTCTTGTGCATATGATATCTCTTGTATTTTGGCCGCCATAGATTCTTTTTGTCTTCTGTTGTTTGCTTCTTCCATGTGACAGGGTTATGCATGCAGATGTTCCTTGGAGAATAGAATTTTACCTATTCTAACAGATAGGACCCAAATCTTGAACCACAAACACAATACGTGTCACCAAAGAAGCATCAATAATTGTAACATGTTACTCCATCAAGTTAACTAGGACCTAAATGAAGAAACATCAATACACTATAAAAGCAATAAATTTGATCACCTCAAACAATGCAGTCCAACAAAATGATCATCAAGCGATCCAAGAACACCAACAAGCACCATGAATAGCATCCAGAACATTCATATCATCGCATCTTCATCTATGATCAACAAGAACACTAAAGTACCAAATTTTGTCACAACAAACGATAGCTTTCCATACTCTAAATCATGAAAAATACTAGTTGTGAACACAATAATAACCACCAGCTTCACAACCTCTTAAACTGTAAGATATAAAATGGAAGATGTCAAAATGTAAAGGATAAAATATAATGTAAAGGTGGTAAAGTATAAATATGGGGTTGATGGATTGTTATGTGTAAGAAAGATAAGATGTTCCTTTTAACCTCAAATACACAAAGGAAGGATCAAAATTGATTAACCCCAAAGGAAGGATCAATGCATAAATGAATCAATCGATTGGAAATGAGAATAAAGAGGAAGACCTTAGATTCCATTTTATAGAAGAGTGTGTGTGATAGATTTAGGAAGATTAAAAAATTTAATTGAAATGAATTGAAGAAAAGTACTAACCTCAAAATGCTACAGATCTGAAGAATGTTGTTTTTGGGTGTCTACACTAAGTTTCTAGAAAATATTCAACTGAATCTGGAACAGAAATGCAGAGATGAAGAAAACTCAAAAATATTTTTCTAATCTGGCTCAGTTATGATTTTGACCCAAAATTTTTTATTCTGACCCTGAACAAAATGTTGATTCTGACCCATAAATAAATGTCACTTTTGACCTAGAATTTTTTATTCTGACCAAGAATCTTTGATTCTGACCCGGAATAGAATGTCAATTTTGACCCAAAATCTTTGACAGAAAATCTATTTCTAGATCCCGATAGTTTTCCGAAAAGGGTATCTGGATCTGCACTCCAATTCGCTGCTCTGAACCTGTCCCTACAAGAAAAATGGTTTTTTTTTTTTTTTTTTTGGGGGGGGGGGTTTCCTTGGTCAAACCCCAGTTTTGGAATTAACCTTAAATTATAATTCAAATTTCATAATTAAACAAAGTAAATGAACAAATTCACCTTGCTTGTATAAAAACCTTTGTGGCAGATTCATATCCGTGGATCCACAAGTATGTATGAACCAAATGGATGTATAATGTATAATGTCAGATGTAGGATGTCTCAAATCAATTTATTTTAGATCTTCAACACAATCTTGAATGGATCATTGAATAGGAAAAGGCTTAGAGGAATGTGGATGGAGAAATCTTCAACAAGAGGGCTCCACAGAGCTTGAATCCTTCAATGGCTACCAATGGATCTCCTTGATGAATTAAGTGCTTGAAAGTGCTTTAATTATTTGATGTTTGAGAGTAGATGAATTCTTCAATATATATTTAGCTTGCTTCAAATCTTGCTTCTTAGCTTGTCCTTCACACTTAGACTTCACTTCTTCAAGTCTTAGTTGATGGTTAGAGAAAATGAGAGGAGAAGGCTTCCTTATATATGAATCTAGGGAAAAATATTCTAGAGAGGCCTACTAAGGAGAATTAAATTCCAATTAGACTTATATCCCTAGAAGTGGACCTATATTAAATATAATTTCAAGATTCGTTGCTCCGAAGACCGAAACAGCCGACCCGAAAGTGGGAATTAAATCTTTCCAAAGCCCGACATCTGAAAACCCAAGAATCATGAAATATGGACCTTGGGTCAGAATCAAGGTTGATTTTGACCTAGGTCAAGGTTGAGGTTGATCTTGACCCAGAAAGGTCCATTTTGACCCTGAGGTCAAAAGTCTCAATTTGTAGTTTAGGGTGCCAGAAACAGGTCGAAGAGAAGTGGGAAATGGGGCAGAATAGGGGGAAAAGCTAGGTCCAAGCCAGAGACCCATTCAAGGTGCTTGACATGACCCAAAAACACTTACTCAGAGGGATAAACTAGTCTAAAATGGAAGTGCTTCCATTTTTTGACTATACGTTTAGCCCCCACTTTAGCAAGAGTATGGACTCAATGCAAACTCTTGGTAAAGTAGATCATAAAGAAAAGATAATCTTATTGAAATCAAAAGGGACAAAATAATCCTCAAGCCCCCAAAGACTTAAGTATTTGTCAACCCTAAGATTATGATAAGAGAGACATCACCAGTCAAAGAGAAAGAGAGAGAGAGAGGGGTGGTTAGCTTGCCTAGTAAGATGTGTGTATCTCACCGTGAACCAAAAAAAAGATAGGATGACCCACCAAGAAAGTACTTGATAGTCACCCCATAAAGTTGTGCACCTTCTGGTGGCTTTGTGCATGTATTTAGTGCATCTTCTGATGACTTTTATGAAGTACCCATGGATCCATATCCTTATATCACCATGGAATATATTAGTAAAATGCGTATCTATTCAGGATTTAGCAACTTATGTGTGTTACCTTATGAGGATATTGAATTATAATTGAATGCATATCTCTTTAGGATTTAGCAACTTATGTGCATTACCTTCAAAGGATTTAGTATGCTGGAAAACAAAAGGTTAGACCAAAAATGTAATATATAGAACAAGGGAGGCCGTATATATGCCCCCCTCATTAATGTGCAAAATACATACTATTTTGACATGTTAAGGAAAGAAAAGAACAAGGATACAACCTTCTTCAACAACATTAAGACAATATCCATAGACAACACCTAGTCCAAGCCAAGAAGGTCACAACTCCTATGAGGCCATGGAAGGGATGAATACAAAGAGATGTCATGCAAGAAGTGAAAAGTAACCCTTGTGAGGGATAACACACTATTCAGTTTCCAAGGTGAGAGATTTATCAACCATGAAAACCCAATGTCAAACAATAAAATAGGTTATGATCAAGGACATAGATCCCCAATGCAAACCAAAATTTTCATGCACGATTGGATATCACATAATAGAAACTGCTTAACCAAGGGAAAAGTGGATCTCAGAAAGACAAAAAAGAAGGAGATGGCATCCTTGCCCCCCACGCATAGGAAAAATGATGAAAGGGGACCTATTATATCGCTCACAAAACTATGCAAGAAAATGAGCCCCCAAGGATTAGGCTAACATTGCTTACATAATGTAGAGTTCCATAATAGGAGCATAAATGTTATTTAGAGAAAACAAGATTGAAATGTAGCTCATTGCCACATGATATATAAATAACTTTACTATCAATGAGCTACCTAATCTTATAATGTAAAGCTTGACATTCATTTGTAGAGTGATAATGAAATCTATGATACAAACAAAAAGGAAGAGTCTTCAAGTGTGGAATACGTTTCTTTTTGTGTTTAGGTCTAGTAATCATCTTAGCATGAAGGAGTTTAGGCAAAATAACTTCTTGGTCAAATTCCTTCATAGGGTCATCATGTTTTGAAGTGTTATTTGAGATGTTGTTAACATTGATGTGTTGTTGAGGATTAAATCCCAATCCATAAGAATGCTCATGCCCCCCATTCTGT
>MU225509.1:637141-664032 GCA_018584345.1 Thuja plicata | reverse complement strand
TATTTGAGATGTTGTTAACATTGATGTGTTGTTGAGGATTAAATCCCAATCCATAAGAATGCTCATGCCCCCCATTCTGTAAGGGCATTTGAATTCCCTATTTATGCTTACCACATCCTTGACCATGTAATCCTTGTTTAACTAGTAAATGATAACCAAGACCATAACGAGAAGCCATATTAGAAGGAGTCAATGGAACTTTAGTAGTCACTATGTTATTACTAGTAGGTTTGAAAGATTCACAGTGGGTAGAAGTAGCGACAAATTTATTACAAAGGGAATGAGAAGTAGAAGAAAAATATCATTGTTCAAACTCTCTTTGTTGCTTCATAAAATCAAGACCAGAAACCTTATACTCTCTAATAAAGGTAGGATTAAAATTGAAGGTTCCCCAATCATCTCTAGGAAGAGAATTAGAGGAAGAAAGATTACTATTAGGAATAGGAATATTGTGGGTTTAAATATTCAACCAAGGATTTGGCACATCATTTGCATGAAGTATACACACCATGTTTTTGTGAATAAACTTGACTTTACGGTGAAGGGTGGAAGGAACAACATGCATCTCATGCAACTAAGGTCTACCCAAAAGGAGGTTATAATTAAGAGTTATAGGAATAACATGAAAAGGAGTATTCAAGATGATAAGACCTACCTTGATAGGTAAGGTAATGATGCCCAAATTTTTCTTATCAATGTTATCAAAGCCACGTATAGGAGCATTATCAGGTTGAATAGTTGAAAGATTGACTTTCATCACTTTGAGCATGTCCATGCTAAAAATATTAAGCCCATATCCATTATAAATCAAGGTTCTATGAATGATAATCTTATTTATAGTAACAACAACCATAAGAGAATCATATTGATTACATACTTCTTTATAAGGTAAATCCTTTTGAGTAAATACAATGTCAGGAGGACCCGGGGTAGCATGCATGCACTGTAAGAAGGAATTGGTGTTCTCTTGATTAGGAGGTAGAGTGGGAAGAGTTTATAGAGATTTTTTCAAGGCTTCATGATAGGTAGGTGAAGTTTGAAGAAGCTCCCATAAATAAATCTTGGCAGGGGTATTGCACAATTGGTTTATCAAATCATATTCCTTGCTAGGAAGACGGGGTGGAGGAAGAATGAGTTGAGAAGGTGGTGAAGAAGTAGGAACCACCGGATTAGGTTTAGGTTATTCCTTGTATGATAGGTGTGAGCTATAGAATCTTGATCATTGACAGACTCTAAAGACTCCATAGGTTTACCTTTGATAGTAATGCGAGGACAACCTTTAATAGTCAACAAGGGTTTTGGATAAACCATGTTAGTTGTCTCAACACTACAAACAGGTTCACAAGAAGGAAGAAAAGAATACATCCTAGGAGGAGATGAGGTAGGATCTTGATGCTCCATAAGATCATCACTAAGAGGGAGAGAAATAAGGGATTTAATATCATTCTCCACTAATGCCTCATCACTAGAAGGAATCCCAAATGGAGGTAAAGCATCTATAATATTTTCTTCTTTCTCTAAAATGTCTACATAAGGGGAGTGTATTTTAGAAAAAGAGTCACCATCATTTATGAATATGTCATCCATTAATAAATCACCCTCTTGTATCAAAGCATCTTCATGAGGACGGGATAAATCAATGTCTTTATCCAAGGGTTCGTCGAAAAAAGTAGAATCAACCAAAATGGATTCATGAGGAAGAGAGTAATCAACATCCAAATCCAAAGGTTCATCCCAAATAGGAGGATTATCATCCCTATAAATAAAGAACCTTGTAGGAGTTCCATAAATCACTAAAGATTTATCCCTAAAGGGGAAAGAAGGTAAATTATATTCTAAAGTAGGCTCATAGAAAAGACATATATTAGGAGTGGAATTAACATCAATCCTCAACTCATCTCAATAAAGAGAAAGATTAAAGTCATCTTCTTTCTCTAATATATCCTTACAAGGTAATACAAGAGAGGAAAAATCAACATCACATGCACTAAATGAAGTCTTTCTAGGTGTATCAATGTTGTAAATAGTGGAACATGAAGATAACCATGCACACACCCTATGGTAAAGGTCAATTGAAGAGGTTGTAGAGGAGGATGAAATAGGAATAGGATCAATGGAGATCTTACTCGAACAATTTTCATCCTCACTTCCATGTACCTCATTAAGGGATCTATCCTCTTTTGCAAGAAAATCCTCATCAAAGTATTCAAAAAAAAAATCATACATGTTGAACACAAAGTAACATTACAAGCATGAAAAATGTAAATGTTTTTTGTATTTTTACAGAAATTTGTGATTTTTATTTTTGAAATATAAATTCAAGAGCATAAAATAAATCTACTTTTATATGCATGTAAGACCTAACATAAAATGCAAATCTAACACCAAAAAGAAAGAGTTGTATATCGCGGGTTCACCAAAATGTAAGATATAAAATGGAAGATGTCAAAATGTAAAGGTGGTAAAGTATAAATATAGGGGTTGATGGATTGTTATGTGTAAGAAAGATAAGATGTTCTTTTTAACCACAAATACACAAAGGAAGGATCTAAATTGATTAACCCCAAAGGAAGGATCAGTGCATAAATGAATCAATCAATTGGAAATGAGAATAAAGAGGAAGACCTTAGATTCCATTTTATAGAAGAGAGTGTGTGATAGATTTAGGAAGATTAAAAACTTTAATTGAAATCAATTGAAGAAAAGTACTAACCTCAAAATGCTACAAATATGAAGAATGTTGTTTTTGGGTGTCTACACTGATTTTTTGGAAAATCTGCAATCAAATCTAGAATAAAAACACAGAGACGAAGAAAACCCAAAAATCTTTTTCCGATCTGGCTCAGTTCCGATTTTGACCCAAAAGTGAATGTCACCTTTGACCCAAAATTTTTTATTCTGACCCTGAAAAAAATGTCGATTATGACCCAGAAATGAATGTCACCTTTGACCTAGAATATCCGATTATGACCCAGAACAAAATGTTGATTCTGACCCAAAATCTCTGACAAAAAATTTATTTCTGGATCCCGATAGTTTCCCAAAAATGGTATCTAGATCTGCACTCCAATTCATTGCTTCGAACTTGTCCCTACAAGAAAAATGGTTTGTTTATTGGGGAGGGGAGGGGTTTTCCTTGGTCAAACCCTAGTTTTGGAATTAACCTTGAAGTATAATTGAAATTGTATAAGTAAACAAAGTAAATGAACAAATTCACCTTGCTTGTATATAAACCCTTGTGGCAGATTCAAATCCATGGATCCACAAGTATGTATGCACCAAATGGATGTAGAATGTAGAATTTCAGAT
Source organism: Thuja plicata (assembly GCA_018584345.1). NCBI lineage: Eukaryota > Viridiplantae > Streptophyta > Pinopsida > Cupressales > Cupressaceae > Thuja > Thuja plicata. The sequence continues at coordinate 660,723 of MU225509.1, read as the reverse complement.
GTAGGATGTCTCAAATCAATTGCTTATAGATCTTCAACACCAATCTTGAATGGAGCTTTGAATAGGAAAAGGCTTGGAGGAATGTGGATGGAAAAATCTTCAACAAGAGGGCTCCATAGAGCTTGAATCCTTCAATGGCTACCAATGGATCTCCTTGATGAATTGAGTGCTTGAAAGTGCTTTAATTCTTGGATGTTTGAGAGTAGATTAATGCTTAAATATATATTTATCTTGCTTCAAATATTGCTTCTTAGCTTGTCCTTCACACTTAGACTTCACTTCTTCAAGTCTTAGTTGATGGTTAGAGAAAATGAGAGGAGAAGGCTTCCTTATATATGAATCTAGGGAAAAATATTATAGAGAGGCCTATATAAGATAAATAAATTCCAATTATACCTATATCCCTAGAAGTGTACCTATATTATATATAATTTCAAGAGTCATTTCTCTAAAGACTGAAACAGCCGACCCAGAAGCGGGAATTAAATCTTTCTGAAGCCCAACATCTAGAAACCCCAGAATCATGAAATCTAGACCTTGGACCATAATTGAGGTTGATTCTAACCTAGGTCAAGGTCAAGGTTGACCTTGACCCAACAAGGTTGATTTTGACTCTGAGGTCAAAAGTCTCAGTTTGTAGTTTAGGGTACCAGAAATAGGTTGGAGAGAAGTGGGAAATGTGGCAGAATAGGGGAAAAGATAGATCCAAGTTAGAGACCCATACAAGGTGCTTGAAATGACCCCAAACCACTTACTCGAAGGGCTAAACTAGTCTATAATGGAAGTGATTCCATTTTCTGACTATATAGAAACATCAAATCCAAGACGTACCAATCCAAATACTCATCCAATGTACATAGGAACACTATAAAAATAGAAAACAACTTGATCATACCTCACTCAAACTATCATCAAAACTTCTATGAACCTCTATAGACTATCTATAGATACCTTTGAAAAATACCTTATGATTACAACTCAAGATCTTAAACATAGCACTTGAACAACTAAAATCCTCTTCACCAAATACACTATCTAAAATAACAAATAATATTTTGACATTAATGTCAGTGCACCCAAGTACCAAACTCTAACATGCTCAACAATCTTCCAACAATATCCCCCTTTGGCATTGATGGAAACATGCAAAGTGAAAAACTGATCAATGCACAAAGACATTAATATATTCATCTGATCACTCTGAATATCCAGCTACAACACAATCTCTCCAAAGAATAATCATATATGTTTTCTATATTTTTCACACAATCTCTCCTCCTTTGACATCAATGACAGAGGACCAAAGACATAAAAAAGAACTGATCTCACCTCAAAAGGAAAAAAATAAGAAAACCATAATAACCATAAGACTGCCCCCCCCAAGGAGTAGTCCCCAAAATCATCAATCCAGTGAATGATGTTCTAAAATATTTTTTGGATGAATGTCATCCTTAGCATCATTAGTTCTAATAACGATGTGCTATCACCCCAAGCTTCTCCTTGAGATACAAAAATGTATCCTTCGACAAAGGCTTTGTAAAAATATCAACAATCTATTCCTTAGTAGACACAAATTTCATTTTCACTTCCTTTTTACTGATTTTATCCCTAAAAATATGATACTCAATAGAAATATGATTTGTATTTGAATGAGACACAAGATTGTTTGAGATATTTATAGTACTAGAGTTATCACAGTAAATAACAATAGGTTCATCAATGCTTATCCTTATATCCTTTAGCATTTTTTTCACCCAAACAACTTGATTAGATTTTATAGCAGCAACAACATACTCAACCTCAATAGTAAATTGAGAGATACAATGTTGCTCCTTAATAGTCCAAGAAACTAGTCTCTTACCCAAAAAGAATGCACCTCCATTAGTACTTTTCCTATCATCCACATTACCTTACCAATAAACACTAGTGTATGCAATGGAATAAAGTAAACTTCTTTCTCATACCATAATCCATAGTCAACTATTTCATTCAAGTATCTGGAAATTCTCTTGACAACAACTATATGTGATTCCTTCAGTTTAGCTTGAAATCTTGCAGCAATTCCAACAACATTTGATATGTTTGGTCTAGAATGAGTTAGATATTGCAATCCTTCAATCATAGATCTTTATAATGTCTGACTAGCACAAGGGGAATCATCATCCTTAGTTAAATTTTAACCAATAACCATAAGATTTCCTACTAGTTTTGAATCTTCCATACCTTATTTCTTCAACAATTCTCTGACATACTTGGATGGTGTGATAAAAATTCCTTTTTCCAACTATGTAATTTGTAATCCAAGAAATAATTTCATCTCACCTATCATAGACATCTCAAATTCTTTTTATATTTCATCAGAAAAGCCTATACTGAACTCATCATTTCCACCAAATATACTATCATGAACAAATGCTTTAGCAATCAAGAAATTATCATCAATTATTATGAAATATAAGTTACTATCTACAGTACCCTTGCTAAAACCAATCTTTGTTAAATATATGTCCAATCTAGCATACCAGGCTCTAGGAGCTTTCTTTAATCCATACAGTTTCTGCAATTTAAAAACTATCTCCTTCCTCACTTAGAGTAAAACCACCAGGCTTCTCAATATAAACATCTTCCTCTAATTCACCATTTAAGAATGCAGATTTAACATCCATAAGATAGACTTTAAATTTTCTTTAAGTTGCGTATGCAAGTGGTAATCTAACAGCTTCAAGTATAGCTATAGGAGAAAAAGTCTTTGTAAAGTCAATACCTTCCATTTTTTAATATCCTTTTTCATACCAATCTTGCTTTGTTCTGAACCACTTTACCATCCTCATTCAACTTGTTTCTAAATATCCATTTAGTACCGATCACATTTTTATCAATAGGTCTAGGAACAAGAATCCAAGTCTTATTCTTTTCAACCTGATCAAGTTCTTCTCTCATTTCTTTCATCCAACTCTCATCATTACATGCATAATTTATATCCTTAGGCTCAAATTTAGATAACAAACATGTTTCATCCCTAATAATTCTTCCTCTAGTTTGAACACCTCTATACTTATCACCAATAATGACATCTTAAAATGATTAATCCTTACATACCATGGATTTTTTGATGTAGGTTGTGTAGCAGACCCTTTTGTGTCAATATCCACTTCATTTTTGATAGGTTCTTTCTATGCTTCTGGTCCATCCTGACTCTAATTTTGTACTTCCATAATCTGATTGTCTTCTTCAACTATGTCATACCAAGTGGTTCTTTATGATCTCTGCACATTCTCATCAACACTAACATTTGCACTTTCAACAATCTTCTTCAGTCTAAATTTATTATATATATATATATATATATATATATATATATATATATATATNTCTATATTTATTATATATATATATATATATATATATATATATATATATATATATATATGTTTTTCTCTTTGTAGAATACCTAAGAAATATTCCTTCATCACTTCTAGGATCAAACTTTCCAATATCCTCATCTCTCTTAATTTAGCATTTACTTCCAAAAATTCTAAAGTATTTTAGTGTAGGAATATGACCATACCATAGTTCATAAGGTGTCTTACCAATTCCCTGCTAAATTTTTACATGGTTCAAAGTATATATTGCGGTGCACATTGCTTCTCTCTATTAGATCTGCAAAAAAATTCCTTCAATCATCATAGTCCTAGTTGTGTCTAGGATAGTCCTATTCCTTCACTCTACAACACCACTTTGTTGTGGAGTTCAGGGAGCAGAAACTTGTCTCTTTATCCCATGTTCTTCACAAAATGCATAAATCTCACCAGATGTAAACTCTCCATCTCTATCTGATATTTGACACTTTAATATTTTTCCAGATTTTGTTTCTACCATCATCTTGAATATCTGAAATTTATGAAAAGATTCTAATTTCTCCTTCAAAAATGTAACCCACATCATCCTTGAATAGTCATCAATAAGTAGCATAAAATATCTATCACCATAATAGCTTATTTTCATAGTAGGACCACATAGATCTTTATGTACCAAATCCAACACTCCATTTGAAGACTATGTCTTATTCTTAAAAGTAGATCTAGTGAGTTTACCCAATTGACATCCTTTGCACATGTTGTTAGGCTTCATCAGTTTAGGAAAATATCTTACAACATTAGCAGTATTAACTCTGACCATATTATCAAAGTTCACATGACAAAAACTTCTATGCCATAACCAACTATCACCAATCTTAGCAATCAAACATTTATTCTCAATAGTTTTCAAATGAAATAGATTATCAACAGTTTGTGTACCTGATGCAATAAAGTTTCCTATACTTCCAATGATCTTGCAGGTTTCATCCATGAATTATAATTTTTAACTTTTATCCAATAGTTGTCCAACACTCAACAAATTATTACTTAAACCTTCAACATACAAGACATCAACGGTACTATTTTTACCATCAAGATTAATAGACCCCTTTCCTTTAGTCAAATAGGGAGCATTGTTACCAAATCTAACAACACCGCCATCATAATCCTCAAGCTTCACAAACTTATCCTTATCACCAATCATATGATGTGAGCATCCACTATCAATGACCTATTCATCTCTTGTAACAACTCATGAAACCAATGTTTTTTCCTCATTAGATGTATCCTCTATAATAGCAATAAACACAATTTCTTCCTCAATAGAAATAGACTCATCATCAGCCACACCTTCTTTAGCAACATAAAAAATAAATTATGAGCCTTAGAATGATATTTATTATATTTGTCTCTAAAATCCTTGGAGTTTTTTTTTGGATATCTAAATGCAATATGACCAATCTTATTACAATGTAACTTTCCTTCATACTTACTAGAGCCCTTAGGTAGTCTTCTTGCAATCAAAGCTTCAAGTTCATCAATCTTCCTTTATTCTTCCATGATCTCTTCCCAATATTTATCATAGTGTTTTAAATTCATCCTTGTAGAGATTTCTTCCTGGTCATACTTAGTCACATTGGCTTTAAATGTAGTCTCAACCTTCGGAAGTTCCATACTAAGTGCAGTTTCCTACTAAAGCTTCTCTTGAAACTGTTGGGTATATTTAGGTTTTCTGAGTTGTCTAAAAAAAAAATGGTTCACAGTGTTAGTAATTGTGCCTTAGCCTCAAATTGGTTTCAAGTGTGTCTGCAAAGTTGCTTAAATGTCTGTGTCTTAAGGTAATTTTTCTCTGAAAATGTCTAAAATCTATAAACCCTAGGTCTTGTTTGCCTTTGGTAGGGTTTATGTTGTCTAAAATTGCCAAGTTGCGCCCTAAGTCTTATGTTTTCAAGTTGACCTTTATGCACATGGATTTTATGTCTTTTAAGTCTCTAAGTCTCATGAAGGTTGGTAGTTAGTTCTTTTTATTCAACGATCTAGCACAACGATTATCTCCAAGTCTCCTAAGAATTGGAGGTTAGTTGAAATCATTCAATAATTCAACGACAAGGTTATATATGAATCTTGATTAGATCATGGTCAAGTTTGTAACATCTAGAGATTGAGCATAAAAGTGAAGAACTTAACAAATGATGTTAGTCACTGGATCTCGTAAAGAAATGTTTAAGTCCTTTAAAATCTAGAGATCAAGTGTAGAACGTTGATGCTGGTAAAGATAAAAGGCTATTGCTGGATCTCGCGAGTAAAGCTGAGTTAAAGAAAATATTCAACGTCTAGCAGAAATCTTTTGTCTCTTAGTCTCTTAAAGAAAACATGGTTAAGTATTTCATTTAGAGATCATGAGAATTGTGTTGGAGCTGAATCTCAAAACATGAGCTGAGTTAAGTTAAAGCTTAAGAGATTAAGCATTGACCGTTGATCATATCCTAGATGTGTGGCTATCATTGAGTCTCTAGATAAATAAAGCCAAGCATAAAGAATTTAGCAATCAAGAGAGACAAGACTGAGTTTGATCAAATGCTGACATGTATCCAGGAGGTTAGTAAGATGGGTGAATGGTGTTGAGTCTCAGAACAGTACCAAGGGTAAAGAAAAAATTCAGTGATCTAGAGATTTCCTTTATCTCCGAATCTCTAGACTAAATCATGGTTAAGACTTTTATTTAGCGATCATGAGATGTGCTTTTATCTCTGGATCTCAGAATAAACTTGAGATTAGATAAGTCTTGCAAGATTAAGCATATATCGTCAATGTAAACCAAGATGAGTGGCTAGTGTTGAATCTCTTAATTAAACTAGAGTCAAGACTTTTCTTCAGCGACTTAGAGATACATGTTATCTCTTGATCTCGTAATCTAACTAGGGTTAAAGGAAGTATTCATAGATCACAAGATAGCCTTGTCGCCCAATCTCCAAATAAACTTGGGGTTAAGTGAAGTATTCAGAGAGTTAGCTAGGATCATTGTTCAAGACTTAGATGTGTGGTTGGTGCTGAATCTTAGAATGAAATCAGAGTTAGGCCAAAGATTCAGTGACTCAGCAATTTTCCTTATCGCTGAATCTCAGAATGAAACCTCAGTTAAAACAAGTCTAATGAGATTAAATGTAGGTCATTAATGCAATAAAGGATCTGGGGTTGTCGCTTGATCTCATGATTTAACTCAGGTCAAGAAAATCATTCAGATATTTAGAGATTGCCTTTATCTCTGAATCTTGAGATCAAACTTGGTTCAAGCAAAGAAAAGTTAAGTTATATTCGGTGATTTAGAGATGCCTCTTATTGCTAGATCTCTAGATTAGACCTGAGTTAAGGTAAATATTCAAAGATCATGAGATTAGTTTGGTCGCTGAATCTCCAATTCGAACCTGAGTCAAGTAAAGAGTGTTGAGGTTAAATATGAACCATTGATCAAAATTTAGATGAGTGTTGTGCACTAAGTCTCTTGATTTAATTAGGATGGTATGAAATATTATGAGATCAAGAGATAACTAAGGTGCTAGATCTTGTAATCCTGACAGTTAGTGTGCAAACATTTAGCGATCATGAGATAACTAAGGCGTTGAGTCTCATGATCTTGGCAGTCAAAAGGGAAACATTCAGAGATCAAAAAATTATTTATTCTCCAAGTATCGTAAATAAATTATGGTTAGTGTTCCCATTCAAAGATTAAGAGATTACTTATTCGCTGGATCTCGTGAGTTGAGATGAGTTAAAGAAAACATTCAGTGACTTGCATAAAGCCTTATCTCTGAATCTACAGTGAACCACAGTCAAGTAGAACAAAATAAAATATTGATAAAATTACTGTCACACTATTTCCAAGACATGACATGAATTACCAGGGTTGAGGAAAGATAGGAAATCCTAAAAAAATACAATACTTTGTTGAGCTATGAAAAAGTGAGAAAATCAAGCCAATAAGCTCTTGTCTGGGGTTTTTTAACATTTTATAAGGTTTTAAAAGCACAAAGTAATCATGGCCTTTTCCAACGCTCTTTTCAAATTGAATTACATCTCAGCATCATACGTCACGGCTAGCACAAAATTGAACTCAATACATGCAGAGTGAATGCTGATGTGATTGAACAATGACATTCTGAGATCTCGACTAGATTGTTGCATTAATTGATCAATGATATATAGAATCAACACTTGTGTCTTCTGCTTATCCAAATTTTCAGAAGAGTAGAGCAAGACATTCATAAGTTACAAAGATTTGTGAAGAAGATATTTTTCAGAGAGAGGTAATTGAAGAAAGTAGCAGAGAAGAGTCAACCAGAATCCAATAAGGCCTCAGCTAGTGAAGGAAGCAAGGATACAAAGGAGGAACAAAAGGGAAAGAGAAATTATCTAGAAGAGTTCATCACCTTTCTCCTAGGATCAAATCAAAATAGAAAGGTTAGTGATGAAATTTTATATGACTATATGTCTAGTTGTAGGGACTCTGTTACTCCAAATTGTTCTTGTTTTAATTTATTCAATTATTTCTACAGCAGTAGAACTAGACAAATCCTTGTTGTAATCCTTGGACATTAGTTCTGGACAAATTGATAGTTCCATATGTTGTTCTAGATGTTGATTTGCTGGTAGAATTAACTAGGAAATATGATATAGTCTCAAAGACCATCATAAAAAGGATCAAACAACCCTAGTTACCTTAGATAGGGCTTCTTTCATGAAATATTTTGGTATCTATCATTCTTCTTCCATAGAGATTAATTTGAGAAAACAAAAGGAAAAGTATAAGAAGGAAATCAATATAGTTAAGAATTTGATGCTCAATCATATGCATAGGTCAGGGAAGTATATAGCCCCATTACCCGGTGCTAAGAATGCACCTTATGAATTTAAGGATCTACAGTTTTACATCAAGTACCTAGCATATGGGTTGTGTAGAGTGTTGGGGATTGATGGAGAAGTTGAGAGAATGCCTGCAGATTTGTTGATGATCATCCTAGACATCCAAAAATCACATGTAAATACTGATTTTGATTACATTCAATATGTTATTGACCAGATGCATGAGGGAATTGTGAGTATTCAGAAGGGTAACAACCCTCATTTTATGCATTACTCTCTACTGATGCACTTAATTATTTTTCACAATGTAAATGATATGTATACCCATATGTTGAGACAAAGGACACACATAAATGGTCATCTAAAGCCTATGCAGTTTTGGATTAGGGTCTGGAATTATACATCAAATGAGCATAAGTTTTGTGGTTTTCAAAATTGGATTTTGCATCCAATTTTAACTTTGATTGGTACAAATATAGTCAGATTATCTGTCAAGGTGCTAAGGCTTCTAAGGCCTTATGAATATGTTGATAAATGGCCTGGAGATCATAACTGGGGAGACTTCTATCTGGAAAAGACCTACACATTAATCAGGGTGTATGGGTGTCCTCAACGCCCACATATACTTCCAAAGTATGTTCCTCCAAGGGTTGCATTAATGGAATTCATTTGGAAACTAGTATGGATAGGTAAGGAGCATTTGGCCCCTTATAGGAAGGGTACTTTCACACCAAGGAAATTCAAAATATCTAATTTTCTTTTTGGGAAGAAGGTTTTGGAGGGAATAAACAAGTGTTTGGGACAGTTTAAGATGACCATGGCCCAATATAAATATGTGGACCCTAAGGGTTTCATAAAGAGTGCCAAGAAATTGTTGACTCCTAGTATTACTAGCATCAAAGAGCATGAAGGGTGTGATGAGGAAGATGTCATCAGAAATGTTCTTGATGAACAAGAAGTTGAGCAGAAAGCAGGAAAATAGTGGGACCTAGTGGATTTGGAGAAACAATTGAAAAGGGTAGGGATTCCACTTGGAGGTTTCTTCCTGGGATTGCCTTACATGACTAGGGTTACCAGAATGATTTATATGCATGATACCTTATACAATCAATTGGAAAACCAATTGGAGGAGAAGCAAAAAGTGCCTAAGAAATAATCATCCTCTGAGTATGAAGAGGCTAGTGAGGGGGCTTATGAGCAACATATCCCTCCTTAGATGAATGAGCCACCTAGTTTTGAATAGAGCTCAGAAGCTCCTAATATAGAGGAAACAAGTGAGCCTCCTAGAAAGAAGCAACGAATAGAACAAGGAGGACCCTCTCAAATAGAGGTACATGGAAAGAAAAAAGATAGAGTAGTTGCTCTGGTAATTGGTGATCGTCTTTACCATCAACAATTGAGAAAGATTATTAGAGAGGGAAAGAAAAAGGAGAAGAAGATCTAGGAGGAGGTTAAAGTTAAAGTTCAAGAAGTTAAAGTGGTTTAGCCTGTTGTCACTAAAGAGCATGTTCAAGAAACCAAGACAATTGATAAAGATAGAAATAAGATTGTTCTTTCTGCCCTGTTAAATAACTTGCAACATATAATTGAGATAATAAAAAGAAAGTTGGATGCAGTCCAAAATGCCTACAATAAGCTGCCAAATATTGAAAAGGATGCAAGGATTAATAACAACTCTAGACCGATTGTTCAGTATATGGTCTAGCAGGGGCTCTTTGTTTGAAAGAATAGAGGTACTGCAACCCCATAGAGAAGATCTTCCTGAGTCAGTGTTCTAGGTTGGAGAGATGATAGAATAGATTGGTACATCCTTATCCTTTTTCAAAGGTAAGGAAAATCAAGTCCAATCAATGTTAAATATGTTTGGTCCCGACTTCACCAAATTCATCCCTCCCATCAGAAAATAAAATGATGAAGTAAAAGGTGTTGAGGAGTGGAGAGGAGAATTTGACACATTGTTGCAACAAAATAAATATTTCCCCACTGAGGACAATACTTTAGGTATGGACAAGTATAAAAAAGCCTTGGATGAAATGTTTAAAGCTGAAACAGGCTTTGTCAACTTTGTTGCAAATACATGGGATATTACTGATGTCAGGTGGGAGAGACAACTAAAGTAGTTGCGAGGCATCAAGAGTTTCAACTGGCCAATTGAAGAGGAGGTTACACTGTCGGATAGCACTACCAAGCCCAATAAGAAAAATCAAACAACAATAGACTTGTAGGCAATTGATAAAGAATGAATGACACTTGGCACCTAATCAATGAGAACATTGAGGGTAATTATCACAAAGAATAGTGTATGTTAGCCTATATTGGTGGTCACTATTTCTCATAACAAATTTCACAAGTTACCTTGAATATTTGAAGACAAAGGTGCCAACTATAAAAGATTCAGAATGATTGCAAAAGAGATACTCAAGTTTCCTCCCTCCACCGAATGAAGATTGTAACTATTTTTGTCTTCTAGTGCTTTTTGATTTTCCTAGCCATCTGAATCTTTTTGCATCTTGTTTCTTCCAGGATTCCAAGATGGTTAGTGTATACTATATTTAGAAAGTTCAATGTAATTGTAATGGATGGTGAATTCACAACTGCAAAGTAGTTTTCTGATTTTTGTCACTTTGAATGTATTGAAATAGAGGAATTTTAATAAAATACAGTGGGATTCCTTTTGCATATCTATGATGTCTTCATGTGTTTATGTTTGAATTCTTGTGTATTGAGTTTTTAAGGAAAGCTTAAATATACTATTTACAAGGTAAATTGTGGGATTGTTCTTAAGTTTCTTTCAAGGGAAGGGTAATTCTTAAGGGTAGTTTTAGAGGGTTCAAGATTTTCATAAGAATTTAATGTCTGGGTATGGGAATGAGAAGATTATTTGTAAGGAATTTCATTTGGATTCTAAGTGTGTTATCATTAAAAGGTTTCTATGAATATATATTCATTTGACTCTTTGCCCTGGATTAGGCATTGGTCTATACTGGTTAAGAAGTTATCATCACCATTCCTTAATTTCTAAATAATCTTTTATTTCCTATTGAAGAACATAGATGTTTATGATATGTATTGAAGAATACATGCATTATTGTTGATTCCTTGTAGAAGTGAATCCTTACGTACACCCACCTGAGCTTGAAGCTAGAAGAGAAGAAGGATGAGAATCCTTATTGCATTAGTATTTTCTCTTGTCAAGTGCATCTTTTGGCTTGTAAAGTTTTGCATAAGATTAGTTGTTAGCATCTGTAGGATTTGTTATCAATAGTTGTAGTAAAAGGCATTAGAAAATCATTGTGATAAACTAATCCACTGTATGATTTATTGAGAAATAGTAAGTCATAAAAGGTACACCTTCCTGAGTCTGTGGAGCTCAAAGTGAAGAAGGATTAAATCCTTTTTAGTTAGACTTTTGCTTGGTTGAATCAAGAGTTGGGAATCATAAAGTCAAGCATAAATTCTATATTTAGATTCTACAAGAGAAAACTCTAACAAAAGGTCTCTTATAACTCTCAATTCCTTAATAGTAGTAACTTTCTCCTTGTAACATGCGGGAAAAGATCTCAGAATCTTGTCTATAACTTCATTGTCTATCAAGGTACCACCAGCACATATGATTGCACAAGCTATATCATTTACTCTCTACAAATAGAATGAGGTAGTTTCTCCTTCACTCATATTCATATCTTCATATTTTTATTTTTATCCCTATAACTTAGCTTGGTTAACATATGTATCACCTTCATAAATAGTTTCTAATTTCTTGCACACCTCATGTGCAGTCCTTAAACCATAAATGTGGGAATACTCTAAATTAGATAAGGCATTGATCAAGGTCTCCCTTACTAACGTGGTCTCCTTAAATTTCTTATTTTTATCTAAAATAGTATTTTTTAGGTCATTTGTAATAGCATAATAATTCTATGTTATTTGCTAGTATTCATCTTTTATCCCCATGCATATTTGGTAGGTAGTCATCTGATCCTTCAAAATTAAATATTTGTTTTCATCAAACTTCAGAATCTCTTTTCTTATACTTTCCATGACGGATCTCCTTAAGGTGGTCAAGATTCTTCAAAAGGACTCAACTCTGATACCAATTGTTATGACCAAAAAGAGATAGACACAACTGAGTGGGGGTGAATCAGTTGCACACACCTTATTAAAATTAATTCCACTTTATCCACTTAGATCTAAAAAATAAATAGTAATGTAAGATCTACAAAAAATAACACAGAGCACAAGGATTTGTTCTTGAGGAAACTTGATTAAGGGAAAACCCCGATGGGATTCAAACCCAAAAGATGAATGTACTCTACTAAAATTACTACCTATTCAAGAGAAAATAGAGAACAAAGGGTGCACAAGAAACCACATGCTTACAACCTAATCTTTAGGATCACTATCCAAAGCTCACTTCTCATAATACAATCATAGATCTAGCCCTCAGTCGCATTCACCGATCTAACTTAAATTACAATAGGGTGGACATACAGTCCATTATAACCAAACTGACAAATATCATCTCCAATGGAAATACAATTCCAATGAAGTACAAAGTTTGCCTTAAATGCATAATTCAAATATCAGTGATTCTCCTTACAATCACACATCTCTCTCCTATACAAAAAATACAAAATGGTCTCTCATTTATACTGATTACAAAGAGTAATCAATCACTAGGTCAACTAAGACCTATTACAATAAAATATATAAACATTATGCTCAATCTACAAAGTGATCAAAATCAAGTCGGCTAAGACTTAGATAGGACCCAAATCTTCAACCACGAAGACAATATGTGTCACCAAAGCAACATCAATAATCACAATATGTTACTCCATTAAGTCGGCTAGGATCTAAATGAAGAAACACCAACACACTATTAAAACAACAAATATGATCACCTCAAACAATGCAGTCCAAAAAAATGATCATCAAAAGATCCAAGAACACCAACAAGAAGCATGAATACCATCTATAACATTCATATAATCTCATCTTCATCTCTGATAAAAAAGAATAGTAAAATATCAAACTCTGTCACAACAAAAGATAGCTTGTCATACTGTGAATCATGAACACCACTAGCTATGAACAAAATGATAAGACACCATGTAACCACCAACTTTGCAACCTCTAAAACATCAAATCCAAGATGTACCAATCCAAATAATTAACCATTATACATAAGAACAATGTAACAACAAAAACTGATAACTCAATCATACCTCACTTAAACTATCATCCAAACCTCTACGAACCTTTTTAGACTATCTACAGACACCTCTGAATAATACCTTACGATCGCAACTCAAGATCTTCAACATAGCACTCAAACAACTAAAATCCTTTTCACTGAACACATTATCTGAAACAACAAATAATATATTGACATCAATGACAAAAAAATTAATGTTAGCACACCCAAGTACCAAACTCTGACATGCTCAATAATCTTCCAACAGATCTATGATCATAAACATAGATAGTAATATCATTTGTGAATCATCTCCTGCAACCGCACATCAAAATTTTATCTTATGTGTCCATATCGATCATAATACCAAAACTGTATCACTGTACTAGTAAATTTAGACTTATCCAATTTTACATTTTATCCTTCGCTATCACAAAAATGTGCCAGCCAATCATCTGCAGGATGTGTAGTTGTCATAAATTAACATCAATTAAAACATACAATCTCTCCATTAGTGTCTCTTTCCAACAAATTTTGTGTGTTTTTCTATTGTAATGTGCTTCCCCCGTGATGTGTTGTTTGTTATCTATTTTGTTTAGATTTCTTTAAATGATCCTTGTTGCTCTGTTGGCACAAGGTGATAAAGGAATCACAATATCATAAACATTCTTCTATTTGTATCTCACTTCTTCTATATGTCATTCCATGTTGTGTCATGCTTGTGCTACTATTTGTTAATGTGTCTTTGTGTTGTCTAATTGGGATGATGCAAAATGATAGCTACCTATTCTTTTTGGTCTTCGTGATGCTAGCCCAAAAAGACTCTTCTTCGTAACTCTTATGTGCTTTTTTCTATTGTGCTTGTAATTCTACTACCTTTGGGGATGATGACAATTCATTTTGACTTAAATCTAATATACATGAGTTATCATATGACCTACTGACCCTAGAGTTCGTAGATAAGTTCTGTGATCTCTTTTTGTAATTTGACCATTTTCCTTGACTTGTCCTTTATTGGGGACATTTCACAGTGGAAACATTTCTTGTGGATATTTTAATGCTTGTTGAAAACAATTTCTCATGTTAAGGTGTTTGCAATCACTTTAACATGGGGGAATACACTCCGCTCTATGTTTCACATTTTGCACACACATTTGGTCCTTAGAGTGATCGTGCTCATTTGGTCCTTTGACCAACTACTTTTCATATCCTTAGTTTGATTCTCCTCCTTCTTTGATCCCTAAGGAAGCTTACCTTTCCTTATGACTGATTATCCCTTTATCGAATCCCTTATTGGATACACTTTCCTAAAGGACCGATCCTTGTTGATGGATTGAACTAGCATAACACAAATTGATAGACCTTTCAATTCTATCTTTTTGTGGCACTTTATTTTGTGTGGTTCACAATAAGATAGTCTCTCTCTCTTGTGATGCCTCTCTTCTTTTGGTTTTGTATTTGATGAGGACTTAAGTCACTTGGGGGCTTAATGTTTCCTTGTCTCCTTGACCTTGATAAGATCATCTTATGCATTCAATCTACTTTATGATGAACATGACTTTTTCTCATACTCCCGATAAAGTGGGGGCTAAATGCATTGTCCTAACAAGTTAGCACCCATAATTGGAGGCTCTACAAACTTTTAGATCTCATTTTGGTGATTTTGAGGTCAAAATGACCATTATTCTTGATCCCAGCAATCTGTAATTTATCCCTTCACTTTCTATCACACTCTCCTAGGTCCCAGGAAATTTTGAGTCAAAATTACTTGGACTAGGTTGGATAGGTCAGCCAAGTTGACCTTGTCCTAGGTTTTTTCCCTAGAGTTGGTTCGGGGCCCGATGATGAGGTTTTCTTCCAATTTCTAGATCTGTGGTCACCTTGGAGTTAAATTGAATCCCAAAATGAGTATAAAAGGGGAACATCTCATCTAATTTTTACATCACATTACTACACATCATATCATATGATTGAAATCAATTTATCAAGTGCAAGAAATCCAAGTTTTCAAGCAATTCAAGTTGTGCAATTGAAGCGGTGGATTCAAGACTTGTAGGAAAGCACCCAATCTAGGATTTCCAAGTCTCCATTTCTTCAAGATTCAATCAAGAAAAGGAAATCTTACCTCATTGATGAAAATTTCTCTCCCGTGATGGCCAAGTAGATGAATTCACAAGCAAGCAAGAAGATTCATGCACACATCCTTCTTTTCTGTCCCTTTCTATTGAGGTTATCAAGCATACATTCATTCAAGATCAAGGATTTGGAAAGTGTAGATTCATGCATTTGTGAAGGAATCCTTTATTATACAATGCAAGTATACATACAAGAATATTCGTGGATTTGATTGATTTCTACATCCATTCATGAAAGTTTTTCATGCAAGGTGAATCTGGCATTTATCTTTTCTACATCACTTTCCTTTATGCAATCTCAATTTCATTTCAAGGTTGATTCCTATATAGGGGTTTGACCAAGGAAAACCCCTTTCCACAATATTTTACCCTTATTTTCTATGTGCAGGAACAATTTTGGGAGTTGCAGATCCATATTCGGGTGTCTCAGAACTTATTGCAAATCCTTAGAAATTTTTATCAGATTTGGACCTGAAATGACTAAGTTGACTTACACGACCTTGTCTAGGACTAGGTTGACTTACAAAACCTTGTCCTCCACTTTTTGGATGAAATTTGCATGGTAGACATTTAAAGACATCAGAGTCCTATATCTAGAGTTACACCCTATTCTTAAATCTTGACAATAGTTAAATTCACATACAACGGTCATTTTTCCTCTTCTAACTTCAAGGTGAGTTCATTTATCCTATTTTACTCTTGCATTTAATTTTATAGATTAGATTTGATATCATACATTGTCTTCTATCATTTCCTTTATCATAATATCAATTCAATCAATCCATCTTAGATATTAATAAATCAATTAACAGTAAAGGAATATTTCTCCCGTTCTGCCAAAAACTCATCCTTGAATCTAGATCTTGCATTGGCATCGCTTCATCCTTTTTTTTGGGTTGTGCTAATCAAATTTGTTTGAAGGTGAGCCTTTGGGAATATTCATAATGTTATAATATACCTTGGTGAGTGATCTTCATTCCTGGCATCATTCACCAGTTTCAAACATGTACCTAACATGATACTTTGTCATCTTACCAATTGTTTGAAGCAGAACTATCAAATTGTTGGGTGGATATTTTTCAACCAAAATTTTTGGAATCAATTGCAAAATAGTGGTTCTAGCCACAATGTGTGAGATACAGTCTCTCCTAATTCTAAGGGAAGGCTCCCCCTTCTTATTTCTACTTTAATAAACTAAAAACTTAACTATTTCTATTTACACCAAGCTAAAATGGGGCGGGACATTCATCATATTCTCTTATTTTAAAATAGATGTTACTTTTAATACACGATCTTTGATCAATTGTGTAATTAATTTATGAAGTATTAGTTGAAGCAATGATCCCAACAAACAAAATATTAGAAATCAAAATAACCTTCAACATACAAACAAATTTTACTAACTTAGAAGGTCATGAAAGCTCAAAGTCTTTCCACGACTCCTTTGTGAATTCATGAATAAAGGTAAAACATGCACACAACTCAAAGTCTCCATGTACTTTTACCTTATAGCACAAACACAAAAATAAGAGTAGCACAAAGTCAGTACATTATCTCCTCATTGGTTGAGCATTCTACATGTGTTTCAAACATGATAAGAAACTCAAAGTCTACAAGATCAAGTTTGAAAACCTAATTGAACTCTAAACACAATAAGAAACTCAAAGTATGAAAGATCGGGTTTAAATCCCCCTTGAACAACAAGACAAAACTCACAATCAATCTCTAGAAAATGTCATCACATGACAACTTGAATCAATAGAAAGTCTTAAATCAACTTAGATCTTTTATTGAATGTAATTCGATTTACATCTAAGCTCAAAGTCTTAGAGTTCTTAACAAATTTGCAAAGTTTTACTGCATTTCACAAAGATGTTTATTTACAATGAGCCCTTTGTATAAGAGACATTGTAAGAGAAAGGTGGGAGGATTCTAACTAATTTTTGACTTATTCAGCATTACAGTCCTACGCAATTTGATTGCATTTTATAATTTTACGTGTGATGTACCCACATGCAGTTAAATTTTTTTTTTATATGTAATTTTTCAAAATTAAATTACATATGTGTGTTTGAAACTAAACTAAGTGTCTTGACAAGACATGACTTTTATTACGCTATCCTTTTTTAGAGTGGTCTTCATGTTGTTTCAAGATGGCCCTTGGAGTCTTCATATTCTTGGTACATGGATGAGCATGTCTGTGAACACCAACTTACACCCCTAATTGTTCTTATGTCTTGATGAATTCCAACTTCATCTTCTTGCTTGGGGTAATATTGGTTCTTTAGAGAAATTATCTTTGAAAAGTGAGGTGAGAAGTGTGAATGATTGCATCTATGCCATCATGGATTCCGAGGGTCTCCATGTTGGATGAAAAGTCAACATGATACACAATATGACAGACAAAATCCCAACTAAAAATGGAAAGACCTACAAAAAAAGAGAAAAATGATTAAAAAGTGGCAAACTTGTAATTTCAAGGTTTTGAAGGCATACTGCACATGTAGATAAATATATGTTTGCAAGTGTAACACTTTATGTAATCGAAACAAAAATCTCTAATTATGAGGGTATAACTCAAACTTTCATGTATAATTAGTGTTTTTAGCTCCAATTACACATTACATTACATAAGGGAAGGTACTCACAATCGAGACTAAAAGTTTTGAGTATATTTGTAGTTGCAATCATAACATGTTGTGAAATGTATAATCAGGGTTTAAAACCCTAATTTCACACAAATGAACTATTCATTTAGTTGCAATTGGAAATTTTGGTCCCGATTGTAATTGTTATTGCATGTAATCACATATGCGGTCAGGGTAAAAACCCCCAACTACACATGTAATGGTCAAGTTTTGGTAATTATACTTGTTTAAAATATTGTGTCACCGTGGCTAAAAACCTTAACTACACTCTTTAGCCTTTAAAAAAATGTATATGCAATGTAATGAAATGTGTTGTCAATGAAAAAACACCCGACCACATATGAGAAATTTTTTTATACTAAGTGTGATCAGAGCTAAGGTTCTGATCACACTAAATAATGAGTGTATTGTAAAACAAAGTTGAGACTTTTAGTCCTAACCACATATAAAATTTTGACAAAACAATTAAACTTGTAGATGCAATCAAAGTCCCTACTTTGCACTTAGAGTTATGTTCATTTTGACTATTGGGAACCATAAATTTTATATTCGTTTACACTGATACAAATCAATTAGATGAGAAAAGCATTTAAAAAAAAACCACAGACTCAAAATGTTGAATTGATTAGGGAATATGAAAAAGGTTTATAAAATACCAAATGCATGGAATAAGAAATAAAATGTATACACATGAAAAAAAGAAGAGAAATATTAATTTGAGCTTGGAAACCGAATGAAAAATAGAGTGAAACATTGAGAAACACTAAGAAAAGGAAAAGAAAAATAAAACTCAAAGTGTGATAAATTAGTGGGGAGAAAGTATGAATCACATGCACGATGTTTGTGTAGATAGAAACATGGACACAATTATGAGAAGAAACTCAAAATAAATTTTAAAGACCATGCAAGGGATACGAGACCAAACTCGGTGGTCATCATTTAATGAACATGAAGTTATAGTTTGGATTAAAAACTCTAACTTCAAGTTCCTTTAAGTGCATAACACAGTGTAAACATAGACTAGAAGCTCGACAACACATGAAATTTGGACTTTAAGGTCCACTTTGCATCATGTATTACATGAAAAGAGATATGCAAAGGAGTTTAAAAACTTGGATTACTAATGTAATTTGGAAATTTTCCTCGATTTACACAAGGTAAACCAAGAGGATCTTGTAATGAAGTTGAAAAAATCCTACTTTTAGAAAGAAGTGATAAAAACTTAAGTTAACACCTAAAAAAGAATTATAAATATAAAAACCAAAATAATTCCTTTAGAGATGAAAAGACGTAGAGACAAAAATGTTTATGAAAGCAAGCAACTTATGCCTTGAAAAACATGCAAAAATAATGCATGGGTGATGAATTGGATAAAAATCAAGGACAATAATTGGCTCTGACTAGTGAACTAGCTTCGGTTGTGAAAATGATTGAAGGTAGTGGAATCTAGAACTCTAAGTGTCTATCCATCCATTGGGATATAGATTTAAGCAATGGAAAATGACAAAAAGACAACAAGGATGATGTGACTGACAAAACAAAAATTTCTCAATATTGACTTAAAATTTGTGTGACTCCACTTATGGAAAAGGAAATACTAACCTAACCTAGATTATCCAACAATGGAAACTCTCTCAAATAATCCCATTCGCTGAATCACCAAAGTAGTTATCCTTCTTCAACAACTTGTGATGATTGACATGATCCTCAATAACTAGGTACATATGTAGGAGGAATAGTTGGACCATGACTTGATGCACAATTCCTTGGATGAAATGAACAAACTCACTTGTATCCTCAAATGAATCAAAGATATTGATGCTCCAAAATGAATCAACAAATTTGAGTTGTCCTTTCTCATCCACAAATGCAACTTTGGATCCATCATTGACTATCTCCTCATGCTCAATTAAAAATGTGGCCTTTGGCTTCTTGTTGGCTTCCAACTAAGATAGGTGTCTTATAGGACATCCTATTGAAATGAAAAATTGAGAACTCTTCTTTCCAACTAGGATCTCAACCACATCATTGTGTTGGTTAGAATGAATTCCCCCATGTGATTCTGATGAAAACATATCTACATGGAATAACTCAATTTATTGTCCAAAAACTTCATATTTAGGAGGGTTTTCATCAAGACTTGAACAAAAATCCTCTATGATATTTATGAATAGGTCATCGTCAAATTTTTTGGTAGTTCTCATATGAAAAACATGTTCAAGTTCATGACCTTGAAACATAGATGCATTCTTTTAACTTGACTAATACCTTGTTGCATGTCCATATTTTCATAGCTGAAAACATTATTGTCCTCACTTTTAATCACTTTAGAAAACTTGTTTTTATTGCCTACAAATTTACTCCCCATGACATTTTGCATAGAGAATCCTTGATACTGCACTCACCAGATATGAGAGTCGTCAACTATCTACGCTTCCTTTTCTTGAAAGAGTATAGAAAAATCAGTTTGTTCAGATTCAAAACCTTTCACCATTTCATTCACTGATGGTGCCTCAAGAGCAAGCTTCTTTGGTGGTGAAAGAAGCTTGTTTTGATTCCCTATAACAAAATTATGATGTGGCCTTCTTAGAATGTCCTCATGTGAAGAAGATAATACACCTTGAGCTATTTTTTTTTTTAGGGAAAGAAAATCATTAGCCAACCTTTGCACCATAGGATGCATTCTGTTGGACAAATAGGATGAATCCAAAGAAGGACTTCTGATTTTCCTGGCAATAATCAAATCATCTTCAATCTCAATTGTTAGAGTTTTTGTGAGTACAAGAGTAATTGAGATTTCTATTCTCATCATAAAACTTACATATGACACTTGAGCATTACTTAAAAATAATTTAAACTCTCTGGTGTAGGCTTGGCAATAGTGGGAATATGATTTTCCAAATTGTTGAAATGAGGAATAAAGTCATGCATAGGCATGTGAGATTCTTTCTTCAACTGGGTAAGCTAGGCCAACAAGGCATGGGCATTTTCAACAAGCTTGAACCTTGCCTCAAACTATTTTATGAGTGTATCCCAACCCATGTTGTATTTTAGTGCAAGGTTGTAGAACTAATCAACAACAAGTACACCTTATAATATCTAAATGAAAAACCTCATTGAGATATATTCATGTTCTACACCAAGGACTCCACATGCAATATAGAATGCCTTGATGTGTTCATCTAGATGGTTTTTTCCATCACCTAAGAACTTGGGAAATTTCTTCCGTGATCCTTGATGTAGAGCGTGTATAGGTGGCATCGAATTCAAGGGACCAAAATTATTTCCCCAAGGGCCTTGGGCAACCATTTCCATGTCCTTTATAAAATATTAAATAACTTACAAGAAAATAAAATACATTGAATAGGATACTGATATACATCAAACAAAAGTGTGAGGCTCTCAAATGCGTATCGTGTCCCTAGTATAGTCACCCAAAAAAAATTATGGACTTATTCAACATTACAGTCTTATATAATG
The DNA here is from genome assembly GCA_018584345.1 of Thuja plicata. Taxonomy (NCBI): domain Eukaryota; kingdom Viridiplantae; phylum Streptophyta; class Pinopsida; order Cupressales; family Cupressaceae; genus Thuja; species Thuja plicata. Next base: position 639,044 of record MU225509.1, on the reverse strand, counting down.
TGATTAGATGTAATTGCATTTTACAATTTTACACTTGATGTGACCACATGTAATTCAAATTTTTAGTTTTACATGTAATTTGTCAAAACTAAATTACATGCGTAATTGAACTTGAACTAAGTGTTTTGACAAGACACAACTCTTATTACACCATCCTCTATCAAAGTGATCTTTATGTTGTTACAAGATGACTCATGGAGTCTTTAGATTCTTGGTACACGAATTAGCGTGTCTATGAAAAGAAACTTACACCCTTGATTGTTTGTATGTCCTTCATTGATGAATTCCAAACTCATCTTTTTTCTTGGGGTAATACTGGTTCTTTGGGGAAATTCTCTCTACAAAGGTGAGGTGAGAAGTGCAAAGCATGAATTCAAGCATCTGTAATGGCCTTGCAATGATGGATTCCAAGGGTTTCCATATTGGATGACAACTCGACATAACACACAAGATGATAGACAAAATTACAATTGAAAATAGAAAGACAAAAAAGGAGAAAAATGACTAAAAATGGGCAAACTTTCAATTTCAAGGTTTTGAAGGCACAATGCGAATGTAGGAATGTATATGTTTGCAAGTGTAACACTTTATGTGATCAAAACAAAAATCTCTGATTTTGAGGGTATAATTCAAAATTTCATGTATAATCAAAGTTTTTAGCTCCTAATACACATTACATTACATAAGGAAAGAAACTCACAATATAGACTAAAAGTCTTGATTGCATTTGTAGTTGCAATTATAATGTATCATGTAATGCATAAACGAAATTAAAAACCCCAATTTCATACAAAGGAACTATTCATTTGGTTACAATATGGAACTTTAGTTCTGATTACAATTGTTATTGCATGTAATCACATATGCAGTCAGGGTAAAAAACCTTGACTACACATGTAATGATCAAGTTTTGGTAATTGTAAGTATAAAATATTGTGTCATTGGAATTAAAAACCCCAACTACACTCTTTAACCTTGAAACATTGTTTATGCAATGTAATTAAATGTGTTGGAAATGGAAAATGCCCAACCACATATGAACAATTTTTGTATATTGCGTGATGGGAGAAAAGGCTCCAATCACACTAAATAATGAGTGTATGGTAAAATGAGTAAATAATTTAAACAAAAACCACAGATTCTAAAATCACTGAATTGATTAGGGCATTTGAAAAAAGGTATACAAAACACCAAAATGCATGGAATATGAAAGAAAATCTATACACATGAAAATAAGAAAGAAAAGTATTCAATCAAGCTTGGAAACAAAGTAAAAACCAAAGAAAAACATTGAGAAACACTATGATTAAGGAAAAGAAAAATGAAACTCAAGGTGCGATAAATCCGGGGGGAGAAAGTTGTTGATGATATGTAGCTTCAGACAGATAAAATCTATGAGATAGATTAATGACATAATTATATTGTTAATGTTTGTATCTTTGATCATATAAATAAATTAATATTAATTATTATTAATATAAGTTGATATTTATTATTATTATGAAACATATAATAATAACTATGTATATTAATAATAATTACTATTTAAATAAATATATAAGTTATATTAATTTTATAGTAACTAATTATTAGACATGTCCCTTGAAATGAATAGACATGTCTTCTTGTCATTGCCTTGTATAAAACCAAGAGATCAATGTATTTGGAAAAGATAGATAGACAATACAACAATGCCATTACATTTGCAATCGATCCTAAAACTTAACATGGTATTAGAGCAAGGTTGCAAATGTAAAGGCATCATTCGATTATATTTGTAAATAGATTGAAAAGGTGATGGAATCAAAGGATATTATCTTTTCACATGATTCCATGCGTATTTCTGTGAACAAGAATCAAATCGTCACAAACTACGAGCGTCTAATCTTGCAGAATATTTTTT
>MU225509.1:623721-635120 GCA_018584345.1 Thuja plicata | reverse complement strand
ATATTGTTAATGTTTGTATCTTTGATCATATAAATAAATTAATATTCATTATTATTAATATAAGTTGATATTTATTATTATTATGAAACATATAATAATAACTATGTATATTAATAATAATTACTATCTAAATAAATATATAAGTTATATTAATTTTATAGTAACTAATTATTAGACATGTCCCTTGAAATGAATAGACATGTCTTCTTGTCATTGCCTTGTATAAAACCAAGAGATTGATGTATCTAGAAAAGATAGATAGACAATACAACAATGCCATTACATTTGCAATCGATCCTAAAACTTAACAAAAGTATGAATCATGACGCTTGCATAGATAGAAACATAGACATGTATTGATAAGAAGAAACTCAAACTAAATTTTAAAGACCATGCAAAGATTAAGACCAAACTTGATGGCTCAACAGTCATCATTTATTGAACATGAAGTTGTAGTTTAGATTAAAAACCTTGACTACAAGTTCCTTTAAATGCATAATATGGTGCAAACATAGACTAGAGGCTTGATAACACATATGTAATTCAAACTTTTAAGTTTTCTCTGCATCCTATATTATATGCAAAAAGATATGCAAAGGAGTTTAAAACTCCTATTATTAATGTAATTTGAGGTTTTTCCCCAATTTTCATAAGGTAAACAAGAGGAGCTTGTAGAGAATGATGTCATTAATTGGGTAGGTTAACATAAAGATTGTAATCACTATGCAACCTGTTGACTAAAAACTTTCCTGCTCATTTTTATTTTTGAATGTTGGCTTCGGCCTCCGCTCTGTCGTGGAATCTGGGGAGCACAGAGGTTCTCTACCCTGACCTGTACCTGATGCTTTCTCACAGGGATGGAAATGACCACTGTGCTGTCCCCAGAGCCATGGATTCCTTTTTTACCTCCTCTGTGGTGTCTGCTCACTTGCAGAGTCAGGAAGGTGGGGATTCTTGCACCAAACATGTGGTGGAAAACAAAGAGGGCCCTATGGGGGGTTGGAAACTTATGGTGTTGGGGAGAGAGACTCCTGACACCTTTGCTCCTCATGTTTTCTCAGTAGGTGAATTTTTCCAAGAGATTATTGTCCCAGATGGTGTGGTTGAAGGAATTTCTACCTCTCTACAACTTGCTCTGGTGGGGAGGTTTGTTGATTTCAGGCCCACCATAGATATGATTCGCAAGTGGTGTACTGCTAGATGGAAGGTTAAGGGGAATTTGTATATATTGGCTATGTTGGGGGAGCTGTTCCTCTTTAGATTTAATGTCGTGGAGGACTATACTCTTGTTTCCACTAGAAGTTGGTGCTATGGTAAACACCCACTGCTAATGGCCAAATTGAGGCCAAGTTTCAATCTAGAGGTTGAACTGTAGAAAGTTACGCCTATTTGGGTCCACCTACCTAGAATTCCCCTTGAATTCTGGGACAAAAAGGTTCTCCAATGGATTGGGATCTCATTTGGAAACTATGTGGCAGCGGATACAATTATCATTCAAAAACTTAGGTTGGTATTCACAAGATTTTGTGTGAATGTGACAATGAATAATCCCCTCCCAAACTTTGTGATGCTTAAATCCAAATGGAGGAACTGGAATCAGGCCATTGTGTATGAGAATGCCACTCTACACTTCCAGAAATGTGGTAAAAATGGGCATGTGGTGACAGACTACAAGGTAACCACTAGGATTGAAGAGCAAGACTCTGAGTGGCCTGCTTCAGTGTTTGTAATTGTGAAGGAAGGTGCACGGGTCTAGGTAGTTGGGAATGTGGTTATCATAGAGGCCCCTCCCCCCTTGATGGGAGTTTGTCTCTTGCATTTGGGGTGGAGGAGAATGGAAATGGAAAGGATAAAGAGGTTGAGAAGGTGACGGACCTAGAAGAAGGATAGTTTGTTGAAGACCTAAGGGTAGCCCCCAACTCTCATAGAGGAAGCCCAAACGGGAAAGGAAATAAAGAAGACAACAATGGGGAGAAGGTACAGGAGTCTAAAAGCATGATGAATAAAAGGGAAGCTGGTGTGGAGAGAAATTTAAATGACCAGGGGGAATTTCCTCCCCAAACCATAATGGGGCAGGGCAGGTAATGAAAATACCATTATTGACCCATTCATCACCATCGACTAGTGTCTTTGACTGGTCAGAACCTGTTATGCCCTGCATAACTGTCCCTACATTTTGTAGGTAAAATGTTGGGTCCCCCTTTTCTCTTTTTCTTTTCCTTGGTTTCTTTTTGTTTTCTTTGTTTCCCTCTAGGCTTTGCTCCTGCGAGGGTCATTTTTCTTTTGGCTTCTTGTCCTCTTTTGTCTTCCGGACCCAGTCCTAGAGCTTGTGTGTCATTTTGAGTCAGCCAGATCCTGGAATCTGGGATTCTTTGTAATCATGCCTTCTTTTGTGAGAAGATGTGGCTACATGGAATCCCCGGGCCCAGAGTCTGGAGGTTTTCTTGTTTTGGAGTTTGCGGAGAGAAAGCAACACATTTTTACCCTAAGGGTATAAATAGAAGTTACCAGTCACTTTCACATTTACCACGATAAAAAACTTAGAGAAATTAGAGAGATTCAAAGGTGATTAAGGTGATTTAAACAATGTTTTTCTCCCTATGCTTAGTGATTGATTAACAGTGATTTGCAATGCTTATTCGTGGTTACTAGAGGGTTAAATTGTTGCGAAGTGCCTCTTGTACTCATCTTTCTTTCATTCCCCATGTTTCCAAGTAGGCCTTCGACTCTCTTCTCTCTGGTTTCTGGCACTGGTTCTTGCTTCTGTCTCACTTATTTTTTGTTCTATTTTCATTTTTCCGCATCTTTGTGTTGGCTTTTTTGTCGCCTCCCGTTGGTGGAACGGTTCTGCCAGAGGGTTGTCCTCCCTCTGTGCGGTTGTAGTTTAGATGTAAGTGCTTGTATATTTTAGGATAGTGTAAATATCACTATATATTCTACATATTCTATAGTTTTCCTATTTATAGTTGTATATATGTCCATTTTTTGCAGTCAGTCTATGAGTTGTGCTTTGAACCTCATAGTGCTTTGGCCCTATGTATTTGGTGTATATCCCATGTATATCCTTCTTTTTGTGTCAAGCTAGTTGTGCTCCCTCATGACCAGACCAAATTGTCAAGCTTGTCAGAGAGGTATCTACCATGGCTCGAACTCAGCACCTCATTGGTTTGAGCCATGGTGGCTTTCTATCTCCTTTGTAGTGTAATCTTGATGGTGGGATTTATTTCCCATGAACAGGAATTCAAATCCCATCCCATATGGCATATAATTCCCTCATGTCATCCCACTTGTCGCCATTAAGAGATTTTATACTGCCTGTTGCGTGGCCACGTGATGACCCATGTCAACCAAGTATGGCTCACTGCCGGTCACGTCGACAAACATTTATCTTTCTGGACTCCAGGCGTTGGGAAGCCCCTAGGTCTTCATTCCATTTTTGTCACCTAAACCAATGCCCTAGAGCCCTGAGTGTTGATCAGAATCTGATCCTTGTTGACTTTAAATATTTTAGGACTTTTGATGTGTGCTAACATTTTTAGACAGGTGCAAAATGGTGGTGAATTCCCCAGAGTCCTTAAAGTATCATTTTTATCATATCATGTATTGATGGTTCTCTAGTCTTGCAGGTTGTAGATAGTTTGACCAAAATGTCTGAAGTGATCGCTCCTCCTAATAGCTCGGAGCTGCCAACTACCTCCACTCAGGAAGCTACAAAAACTAAGGCCAAAAAAATGTTGGCTAAATTTCTGCTAACCTCCAAGTACCCGAGGGAGGGTGTTCTTGTAGGGTCCAAGGTGGACTCTAAGTTGCAAGAAATAATAGACACAGAGCCTAGACTTTGGGCTGAAATGCAGGGCTTGGTCAAATCCATATACCAATAGAGGACCACTAGAGACAATATGGAAAAACACATGGCAGCCTCCAAGATTATTAAAGCTACAAGTTTTCCCTACTCGATGCAAGCATCGGAGTTGATACTCCAACTGGAGATGCTCTACAATGCCTCCACTCAGGTTGTTTTTCTCATCGATCCCCGACCGCTACACTATCCAGCAACTATCGTCAATCTGGATGTGGCTACTTTTTCTTCAGGGCTAAGGATCCCTCAATTCAAGGGAGTCATTGTTCTCTCCTGGTCCACATCCTTAAAGGAGTTTGAAGAGGCTTCCCTTCCCTCCCAAAAACATCTCAACACTCACTGGTTAAAGTCCCCGAGAAGGGACTATAAAAAGATGAAGCTAGAGATTCCCCACGTGGATTTTAAAGAATGTATCTAGGCAAGCATTATAATCCTGTGTAGGCTCTTTGGAGAGCCCCATGCCCAGGACTTCTTGGCATGGATGTATTACTTTCTCTACTATATCACCTCCCACAGTCAGACCTTCAATTGGGTGGCTATCATGGCCAACCATGTGGAAACATAGCTAAAGAGCTTCCTCCAGACCTCAAAGTTCCACATGACATCCTACATACTATGGGCGTTGACCCAATAGAGACCTGCCTTTCAGGGTTTGCAGATGATGGGAATCCTCAAGAATGGGCTCGGCCATTTGATGCCATGGGATCATTATCCCCAGGTCCAGTGGGAACTTAGCTTCCCAAATTTTTGTAGGGTAAATGATGCGTTCATTTGCCATAATATTTTGACACTTACTCAGGACTCTGGGTACCGGTTATCACAAGAGGCGATGAACCTGATGAGTACTTACAAGAATTACTTCATTCAATTTCAACAACACACATACATTTGGGTGACCAACTTCTCTAGGAAACCCTATCTTCTTCCTTGGTATTGCGGGGATAGAATTATTCTTTTAGAATTTTGCAGTCAAATTCTGGAGCTACATGCCCTCTTCACATTGAAGAAGGTTACCAACGTCCCATTCCCAATCTCTTGTGGGAACTATTCTTGCAGCCTTGCTATGGCGAAGGAGGCAGATAATGAAATGAAGAGCTTGGGAATGGTGGAATTCCACCATACCAAAAGCAATTTTGATCCACTGGGTAAGGTAGCAACAAAACTTCCATGGGCATCCCCACCACACATTAATGATATTGAAGATTTCTAGGTGGATTTTTAGGTTAGCTTTGATCTCTGGGCCTGCCAACATTTGGGGATGTCTAAAGGCTTGATGAAAGCACTCGACCTTTCAGGTTTCCTAAAGGGTTTTTTAGATGATGGGCCCCTGGAGGACCCATTGTATAAAGAACAGGGGTTAGATAAATTAGATCTCCCTCCAATAGATTGGGCCACCCTAAAAGATTTAACAATTGAGGGGGTGTGTTGCCCCATGATAGATAATAGTCACAAGTATTTTGAGTGGGTATGTCCAAGGAGCACCCAGAAATGACCAATTGTTCAGAGGTTCACTTCAACCCCGGGAGCCATGGGACCCAGCATAAGAAAGGGGAAGGAGAAAGAAGATACCCTGGCCCAGGTGTCTGCCAAGGGTTCTCTCCCCATAATGGCTCAAATACAAGAAAAAATGGAGGTATCAAGGTTGACGAGCCATAAGATAAGTGCACAACTTTCCCTCAGCCTCCTTGCAACTCTAGTGGCATCTGCTTGCCCAGCAGGATCCCCGTTACTGGCCACACTGATGAGCAGGTAGACATTTGCCGAGGTGGAGTCTGTAAATATTCTAGATGCCAGGGCCCCACTACAAAGAAAGAAGAAGAAAAAGGTGAACCCCACCCCAAGCGCAGACAAAGGCCTCAGTACGCCTAAGGTTCCCCTAGTAGATGTTAGTTCAGATTCCCCTGAGCAGAATGAAATTTCAGATAGCTCTCCCTTGCATGAAAACTTTGATGATATCTTCAGGATGGATGAGCTCATGAACCTGCATGGGGATATAGATCACATGGTGGAAGAAATCGCTACCTAGGAAAAAGAGGAGATCCCCGCTAAAAAGGAAGTCCCAGAGGAAGAAGCTTACACAAAGCAGGAAGATTGGGAAGAGGCACAAAAGGAGCCCGAGTGGGAGAAAACACCAGTCCAGGGGACCGAGAAAGAACCAAGGCAAAAAATAGATGAGAAACTGATGATTGCAAAAATCAGACCCACGAATCAACCGTACCCTGATTCATCACGCTCCATATGCCTTTGGTTACTCCGGGTGACCAATTGCCCTAGAGTACATTCGGTGAGGTGATCACAGTGGCCCAAACATTGAACCTAGGCCAGATGCCTTAGCCACCTCCAGAAGATGTTTTGATAGAAGAAGATATCCCAACGAATGATGCCAAAGAAGAAAAACAACAGTAGGATGAGGGGAGAATCCTTGAGGATATGAATGTTGATTTTCTTGATGCTGAGAAGGATGAGGAAACCCCCGAAGATACAGGTGATGCTAATACTGATAGAGAAGAAATCTCGCACATCACAAAAGAGGATGCCAACAGGGCACAAAATACTAAGGCCTCCAGAGAGAAAGAAAAGGAGTAGGAACAAGAAAAGGAGAAAGAGCCTGATGACACTGTAGATACTAGGAATTCACTGCTAGACTCTGAAGGGAGTCCCAATGCTTAGGCGTTGACAGAAAATCCACCCTAGCTACCTCAATGGCTAGTGGAATCTAGAAAGAGGAAGTCCTTGATGGTTACAATAGGTGTTCCAATCTCCCTAGATGAAATGAAGGCCCAAAATACAGAGGCCAAAAATCCTACGAAGGCCTGGCTAGTCCATACCCTCTAGACTAGTCCAAAAGGAAGTACAATTGCGACAATTGCAACACCTCCCCTAGATACAGATGTAGTGGCGATAAGGGTCAAAGACTATACAATCACAGAGGTGCCTCTGGGGAGGAGGGATAAGTAGGGAGAATTGGACCTACTATAAGAGACAACCCAGGCAATAGAGGCCCGGTATAATAAATAGGCCCAAAATTTGAAGGAGGAAAGAGAAAATAACAAAATCTCCTCGGGATTCTGAAAGAACTCACACAGCCCCTGGCCAAGATCCATCTGGAAGCTTCTACCTCTAGATTACTGCTTGCATAGGGTGATGTGGATGCTCTAAGGGCCATGAAGAAGAAGGCCTAGGCTGTGGATGGGTGGATCACTAAGTAGATAGTCACCGTAGGGCAATTTTTAGTGGTATCACTCCCAGATCTCTATGAGATCAATAATCTCTTGAATCAGGTGAATGTCTCCACTACCCTATGGGAGGGAGACTTAGAAAAATATGAAGGATGGAAGGCTAGTTTAGAAAAGATCTTCAACACCATGGAAGAATCCGTCACAAAGGTGGGAATTTTGGGGGAAGAATCATTCGAGTCCCTCCAAGCCTAGTACTCATGAATTTGCCTCAAGATTGAGGTATGCAAGAACCTGGTTAAGGCCCTAAGAGAGAAAATAACTAGGGTCTAGTATCCTTTGGGCCTATTTAAAGCATTCATGGTAAGGGTGTCTCAAGTCGACCCCTTCACCACTGGAACATGCATCCTGGACGATTATCTCCTCAGTAAGTATGATGAGTTAATGAAGTTCCTATATCATTATGTCAGGGACTTTAAAAGAGGAAGGTTATCAAGATTATCTAAGATGATGCTCCGGGCACATGATGCTATAAAAATAGTGGATGAATTCTGGAATAGGGCCGGAGAGGTTGATGAAAAGTTTGAGGCTGTCTGTGACTGGTGGAACGACATTAAGGACATAGATGAGGATGACATCAACCAAGTTTTGGAGGAATTTAGGAACAATAAAGGGCAATAAGGTTCTCCAGATTATCAAGATTTTCACCAGTAGAGTATATTTTGAACATTCTTTATTCTTTGAGTGTAAGCTCCTGGATCCAACAATTTTGTATTCTTTTGATGACTTGCATCCAGGTTCCCCAGAGATGAGGGGTCATTATTAGGCAGTTAATAAGGGTGTCAGAAAGTAGGTAACCCCAGCAAGGCACATCATCTCGAGGGATGGTTTTGACATGTGGTCTTCCCAAGGTGCCACTCCAACATTAAACATCTAGCACATCGGAGATAGTGAACCACTTTTACATTGATGAAGCATGTAGAATCAAACCCTAGGGGATCAAATTTCTTCTATTCTTCCTTTGGCTCTCTTCTTGAGGCCGATTCTTCCATACCTCTTTTCTTGTCTTATTATTCTCACATGTCAGAGCTCTGCTCTCTTCAAGGTTGTTGTAACGTGGTGCAGGTAGTATCAACCACCAAAAATTATATTTTATTGTTGAGTGTAAAGTTAGATTAGGTTAACTTTAGGGAAACCTTTGTGTATAAATAACAAGTCCAACCTTATTTCAAGGGTCGACAAAATTGATGATTTTGCATTCCATAACATTAGCATTTTAGTATTTCTTTTCTTGTAGTTACAGAGCTCAATGCTCAGTAGTTCTTAGTTCTTGGTAGATATATGCTCCCTTGGAGTTGTTGATGTACACATGAGTGATTCTAGAAAACCATTAATGAAGAATGAAGGATTCTCACAATGCTATTGTTGGTGTTCTGATCTCTGAGTTAATACACTTTTGTGTTGTATGTTTCTGATGTCCCTTTCTCTAATGTTTTAAGTAGATTAACGACCTCTTTCCCCCTCACTATTGAATATGTATGAGCTGATGGTTCTGTATGCATTCAGTATTTAGTGTAGTATTTTAGAACATGGTTGATGTTTTAAATGTATTAGCATAACTATAAGTAGAATGAATACTCTCTAACCCTGGCCTATCTTTTGAAGTTTGTTTGATAATCAAAATGCTTGCATGAAACCCTGACCTAACAAAATCCTTGAAGAAGACGAGCCAAGAAAACCAGCTATCCCCCCTAACAAAATAGTCACACTCCCAACTTAGATCCCGCATTGTTGAGACCTGACTCTTAGGTGCTTGAAGGCCCAGAGAATTTATTCCCCAGACAACCTTTACAGGCAAATTTGGCTAGTACCTCGGTACCCGGTGACAACTTACACTCTGTTGGAAGACCGGTCACAAAGTCCCATCAACAGAAACTGGTGCTAGAAGGAGGGAATGAGCTCATCCCCTTTGAAGGATTTAGACTTTACACTACCTGAGAGTTCCCCAAGCCATAGTTTTAGGAAGAAAAACTTTAGTGGGATTGGATCTTTTTCACCCACACAATTTGAAAGAGTCCTTAGATCATCTCCCAATCCTGGAAGGTTTGTTAAACTCAAGCCTCCTGCTTGAAAGAAGCAGACCCCATAAACCAAGCAGCTAGCCGACATTGTCTAGGGATCTACTACATCCCAGAATACCCAAGTCTCCTAGAAAACCCCAGGGACTAATGCTTGGTCTAGCCAAAATCAAACACCCCTGATGGCTGCGTACTTTGGTAACACTAGGTCTCCAATGGGATAGTTTTCAGGTGTAGCCAATGATCTTCCCTTGCACTCAGAGAAGATCTATCCCTGATATGAGCACTTAGGCTCATGAAATATAGAAGAGAATCTATAGGCATATAAAGATGCCATGAATTGACACTAGATCCAACATCATGATGTTGTGACCTAGATGTTCCCTCTATCCTTGGGACAGAACGAGCTGAACTAGTACCTTAACCTACCTGCCAACTCCATCAACAGTTGGCAGGATATAGAAGATGCCTTCTTGGTGGCCTTCCGCATACATGTGGACCTAGTATGGTCCCACAACCAGTTTATCTCCATTAGGAAGGAATCAAATGAACCCCTTGCAACATTTAACCACCGATTCCAATGTGCCTTGAAGTGGTGCATGGGCCCCTTTAGCCCATCCGCTGATTTAACCATCTAGACATACCTCAATGATATGGACCCTTTCATTGCCACTCTCCTATGGAGAACCACCACCCCCAATGACTGGGACACTCTGGCGAAGGTTTACAACCTAGCCTTGGAGTTGTCCCGCGGTTTGAACAAAGCTCCCAGTGGGGTTAGGCAGAGCATGCCTTTCAACATGATACCTGGAAAAAATTATTACACCCGGGGATACAAACCCAATTAGGAAATGGGTGCCCCAACGATGGACATGAATCCCCCACCACCACTGATGGACTAACAGGCCCGGTACATATACCCATCGCAAGCACACACAATACCCGGTCTAGAATTCATTCCCTGGAACCAGCCGTAGCAAATGCAACAACCACCAACACAACACTCTAGAGTAACTTTCTTCCAGTCACCCACGGCTGAAGGATTGCCATCCTTGACTCTGGGAGCTACTTCCACCTTCCCTGAGAACCAACCACAACAACCGTCACACTATGACGTGAACACCCAACTATCTGCTGAGGTTGAATCCCTCTGACAATTTTGTCCTCACTAACTATGGACATGGGACAACTAAAGGCGGGGTCTTTTGTGCCCCACAACCCCAATTCCTTGAGAGGGAATATCTTCTCCAACCAATGAAATACCAATGTCAGAGGAAGGAACTACAACAACGGGCCTCGACCCAACCAACAATAATGGAATAACAACACAAATACTAGATGTCCTTCTCCAAACCAAAACACCACTCAGGGTGGTGCTAGACCCAGTCATACTGCACAACTTACAAAATTTTACCCCCAACTAACTGGTGTAGATTGCATGACATTGGATCTCATTTTGAGGTGAACTGCGCCATGCTGGAGAAGTTCAACATGATCTCCCAGTCAGACAAACAAAAAACTGTCGATCCTATTCCCTTGGAAAAGCCTGCGCAAGAGCCCACTCATAGTGCCTTCACCTGTGAGACTGTCTTCTTTGGGACAGACAAAGAAGATGAAGAAGAACCTGAATTATAGGGGTTCTTTGATGAATCTATTTCGGCCTTTGAGGCCAATGCCTTCACCAACCCTTGGAATCCTTACAATACTTGAAATCAGGCTAGTAAAGGATCAGTTTACATGCCTATGCCTCCCAAAGATACCCCTCCCCGGGACAACGCAACTGATTGCTCCTTCCCACCTAAGGGGCCTGACTCTAACCAAGGTAAGGACACTAGTAAATTTGACCTCAATTTTCGACGACAATTGGTCAAAATTTTGACAGTAATTTCGACCAATTTACGACCAAAACTTTCGTCGGTCTTTTTTTGTCAAATTTTCGACGTATTTATAATTGGTCAAAATTTCGACCAAAAAAAGGTTGAAATTTCGACTATATCCCAGGCTTAAATTGCTGTCATTTTTTCAGTGCATTGGTCAAAATTTTGACCAACACTTCCACCAATGATTGGTCAAAATTTTGACCAATAGTTGGTCGAAATTTTGACCAATAGTTAATTTAAAAAAAAAAAAAATTTTTATTTATTTTTTTTATTTATTAAAATTAACATTAGGATCAATGCAGTTGTGATTATAATCATAGTAATGTTCTCTTTGGTTCTTCTGGGCATTGCCAGCACCCATGCTGTTGTTATTATATTCACCTATCTGCTGCATGAATGTTTTCTT
>MU225509.1:582296-605044 GCA_018584345.1 Thuja plicata | reverse complement strand
TGTTAATGAGACAATATTTTAATAAATTTTATATTTCCAACACACTCCCATGAATTTTGTTTAATCTAAAAAAACAAATCAAACAAACAGATCATGGGATCCACATATAACAAATAGGATTATGATCTAGCCATGTACACAGTTGAATCCAAGTAAATTTTTTTTAAAAAAATATATATATATATTTAAAAAAAATTAACATTGGTCAAAATTTTGACCAATGCCACGGCTCATTTCCACCAACGATTGGTCACAATTTCGACCATTACACTTAAGCTTTCGACGAGAATGCTATGCTTTCCACCAATGGGATGGTCAAAATTTCAACCAATGCCACGGCTCATTTCCACCAAACCTTAGTCAAAATTTTGACCATTCCATTAAAATCTTGCGATGAAAATGCTATGGTTTCCACCAATGGGATGGTCGAAATTTCGACCAATCGTTGGTGGAAGTATCGGTCAAAATTTCGACCAATGCACTAAAAAATGACAGTAATTTTAAGCCTGGCTATAGTCAAAATTTTGACCTTTTCTTGGTCGAAATTTCAACGAATTATAAATACGTCAAAAATTTGACAAAAAAAGACCGATGAAAGTTTTGGTCGTAAATTTGACCAATTACTGTCGAAATTTTGACCAAGTTTCATCGAAATTTGAGGTCAAATCTACTAGTGTGTAGAGCAAATTGGGTGAACAAAGGGGGAAATAGATGGTCATCCTCCAAGAGTATGATCTATAAATGCAACCCATGAAGATAGTCTGAGGCCAGGGACTATTTAGAGTGATGGCAGAAGGAACTCCCGATATTGAATGCCAAAATTATATAGTGGAGTCCATCACTCAAGATCCGTGGTATACTGACTTGGTATACTTATTGCTAAACAACAGATGCCTAGAGGGGCTATCCCCAAAAAAATATCGCACCCTGTGACTGAAAAGCACACACTTCATTATAAAAAATGGAACACTTTTTTGTAGGAATTATGAAGGGGTATACCTCCGGTGCATAGATAGGGACCAAGTCGCGAGAATGATTAAAGAATTTCATGGGCAGTTTGGAACTGGGCATGGCTCAGCTGACACCACTACCCATCAGATCCTCCAGGCTAGATACTATTGACCCTATATCTTTAAGGATGTATATACTCACATTAGGAGATGCCATACTTGTCAAACAATGACACATCATGAGCATAATTTGGCCATGCATTTGCAGCCAGTTTTTGAAGCTAGACCCTTCACCCAATGGGAATTTGACTTTATCAGGGAAATCAACCCCAACTCATCTGCCAACCACCGGTACATTCTAACTGCTACCGATTTCCACCTGGTGGTCTGAAGAGATTCCTTGCAAAAACAACACGCCAGATGTAGTCATTAAATTCCTGGAAGAAAACATAGTCACCCAATTTAGAATGCCATTTTGTATAGTATGTGATAATGGTCTGACATTTTCTTTGGTTCAATTACTTGAATGGACCTATGAAAGAAAGATCACCCTAAATTTCTCCAGCAACTACTACCCCCAGGGTAATGGTGTTGCTGAATCAACCAATAAAAATCTACTTGAGGTGATCAAACATTTGTTAGAACAAGATCCCCGGGACTGGCACCAAAAGCTTATATTTTCTCTTTGGCAGATCATATAAAAATAAAGGCATCCCTGGGGACATCCCCATTCCATCTAGTTTATGGCCAGAACTAGTATTCCCCATCAACTTATAGATCCCAGTATTACAATTTATGTAGGAATTCAACAACTGGGACAACATTGTGGAGGTTCAAATTTTAAACCTAGTGCGAATGGAGGAACAAAGAGATGCAACCCTTGAACATTTCATGTGTCATCAATAAATAGTAAAATGATGGTTTGACCAAAGAGCCCAGCATAAGGCCTTCCAAATTTTAGACTTGGTTCTCTTGTGGGACAAGGCCCAGGAAAAGAAGGGAAAGCATACTAAGTTTCAATGGCTCTGACTCAGACCATATCTAATATCTAAGATCTATGGGGAAAATAATTATCACCTCAATACCATGACCGGAGAAGCTGTCCCATTTCCTATTAATGGGCAGTTTCTCAAGCACTACTTTGAATAAGTTAGGTGATGAGTTTGTCCAAAGTTGTACCATATGTAAAGTTCTTGCTTGTAACTATCTTCCCCGATGTTTCTTTGGAATACCTTGCAAATAATTTGTTGGTCGTCCCCCGGGACCGCCTTTCCTTTTTGTGTTTTCCTTTGTTTATGGATTTCTTATGTTTTTTAGGTTCCCAACGCATTGTCTTCTTCTTGTAGACAGGTATGCCTCGCATAACATCTAGTCTTTGGAACGGTACCTTGTGCATTTTGGTGAATTTCGAATCTATTGTTAGCACGGTGGAATTTTTCTGTGCTCTGGAGTTATTTTGTAAGTATAGCAAATGGTTATGGGTAATCTTCATTAGTTTCACATCTCAACGGCCCAGACATCAGTTAAAAGAAAATTTAATAAGTAATCAGACACCTTGAGAGAAGATCGATTGCACTGGTTGTTGACCAAGTCTAAAAATAATTAAAGTATCCCAGGTCCAGAATGTTCTCTCCTATTTGGAAATTTAAAAGTGGATGGCAAGGTGAAAGAAGTACCACCATTAAAATTAGCTAAGCTTAAGGTTCACAGGGAAAGAAGTACCACATTTCCATTCAGAAAAGAGAAAGAAGAGAAAAAATGAAAGAATAGAGAATTCTGGTATCCTAGGGAAACATGCAAGATATGATGACTATGGGCTGATTTACTTTGTGCCTCCTCTCTGCTTCTCCTAGAGTTCATTGACTTGGTTTTGTTTTAAAGCACACACTTCACAACTGACGAAAGACTGAAAGATTGAATCAGTGACGAGTCTGATTTTCTCAAACGCCTCGCACTTTGCAAGGAGAATGCTCCAGGTAAAGATTAATTCTAGTTTTGCTAACCAAAAAATATGAAGTTCTTGAATGTGCTAAGACATTCATCCTAGATAGTCACTATTTGTTATGCCCTGCATACCCGTCCCTACATTTTGTAGGCAAAATGTTGGGTCCCCCTTTTCGCTTTTTCTTTTCCTTGGTTTCTTTTTTTTTTCTTTGTTTCCCTCTAGGATTTACTCCTGCGAGGGTCATTTTTATTTTGGCTTCTTGTCCTCTTTTGTCTCCAGGACTAGGCCCTGGAGTTTGTTTTCCATTTTGAGTCAGCCAGATCCTGGAATCTGAGATTCTTTGTCATAATGCCTTCTTTTGTGAGAAGATGTGGCTATATGGAATCCCCGGGCCCGGTGTCTGGAGGTTTTCTTGTTCCAGAGTTTGCGGAGAGAAAGCAACACATTTTTACCTTAAGGGTATAAATAGAAGTTACCAGTCACTTTCACATTTACCGCAATCAAACACTTAGAGTAATTAGAATGATTCAAAGGCGATTAAGGCAATTTAAAAAATGTTTTTCTCCCTATGCTTAGTGATTGATTAACAGTGATTTGCAGTGCTTGTTCATGGTTACTCAAGGGTTAACTTGTTGCAAAGTGCCTCTTGTGCTCATCTTTCTTGCATTCCCTGTGTTTCTAGGTAGGCCTTCGACTCTCTTCTCTTTAGTTTCTAGTTTTGGTTCTTGCTTCTATCTCGCTTGTTTTTGGTTCTATTTTCATTTGCCGCATCTTTGTGTTGGCTTTTCTGTCACCTCCTGTTGGTGGGGGGATTCTGCCAGAGGGTTGTCCACCCTCTGTGTGGTTTTAGTTTAGATGTAAATGCTTGTATATTTTAGGATAGTGTAAATATCGCTGTATATTATGTAAGTTTTGTAGTTTTCCTATTTATAGTTATATATATGTCTATTTTTGTGGTTAGTCTACAAGTTGTGCTTTGACCCTTCTAGTGCTTTGGCCCTCTGTATTTGGTGTATATCCCATATATATCCTTCCATTTGTGTTGAGCTTGTCACGCTCCCTCATGACCAGACCAAATTGTCGAGCTCGTCAGAGAGGTATTTGCCACGGCTCAAACTTAGCACCTCACTGGTTTGAGAAATGACAACTTTCTCTCTCCTTTGTCATGTCATCTTGATGGTAGGATTAATTTCCCATAAACAAGCATTCAAATCCCATCCCATTTGGCATATAATTCCCTCATGTGAGCCCACTTGTCACCATTAAGATCTTTTATGCCACCTATTGCGTGGCCACGTGATGACCCATGTCCGCCAAGTATGGCTCACTGCCGGTCATGTCGACAAACGGTTAGTTTTCTAGACTCTGTGCACTGGGAAGCCCCTAGGTCTTCATTCCATTTTTTTCACCTAAACCAATGCCCCGGTGCCCTAGGTGTTGATCAGAATATGATCCTTGTTGACTTTAAATATTTTAGGATTTTTGATGTGTGCTAACATTTTTGGGTAGGTGTGAAATGGTGGTGAATTCCTTGGAGTCCCTAAAGTATTATTTTTATCATATCATGTATTGACGATTCTCTAGTCTTGCAGGTTGCAAATAGTCTGACCAAAATTTCTGAAGTGATCGACCAAAATTTTTGAAGTGATCGCTCCTCCTGATAGTCCAGAGCTTCCAACTACCTCCACTCGGGCAGCTATAAAAACTAAGGCCAAAAACATGCTGGCCAAATTGCCGCTAACTTCCAAGTACCCAAGGGAGGGTGTTTTCGTAGGGTCAAAGGTGGACTCTAAGTTGTAAGAAATAACAGGCACAGAGCCCAGACTATGGGCTGAAATGCAGGGCTTGGTCCAAGCCATATACCAACAGAGGACCGCCATAGACAATATGGAAAAACACATGTCCGCCTCTGGGATGATTAGAGCTGCAAGTTTTCCCTATTTGGTGCAAGCACTGAAGCTGATACTCCAACTGGAAACACTCTACAACGCTTCCACTCGGGTTGTTTTTCTCACCGTTCCCCGATAGCTACACTATCCATCAACTATCATCAATCTAGATGCAACTACTTTTGCTTTAGGGTTGGGGATCCCTCATTTTAAGGGAGCCATTGTTCACTCTGGGTCCACATCCTTAAAGGAGTTTGAAGAGGCTTCCCTTCTCTCCTGGAAACATCTCAACACTCACTGTTAAAGTACCCTAGAAGGGACTATAAAAAGATGAAGCTGGAGATTCCCCACAGAGATTTTAAAGAATGTATCTAGGCAAACATTATATTTCTGTGCAGGCTCTTTGGAGAGCTCCATGCCTGGTACTTCTTGGCATGGATGTATTACTTTCTCTACTACATCACCACCCGCAATTAGACCTTCAATTGGGTGGCTATCATTGCCAACCATGTGGACACATAGCTAAAGAGCGTCCTCCAGACCTCAAAGTTCCACATGACATCCTACGTACTATGGGCACTAACCCAATAGAGACCTTCCTTTCAGGGTTTGCAGACAATGGGCATCCTCAGGAACGAGCCCGACCAGTTGACGCCATGGGATCATTATCCCTAGGTCTAGTGGGAACTTAGCTTCCGAGAATTTTGTAGGGTAAATGATGCATTCATTTACCAGAATATTTTGACACTTACTCGGGCCTCCAGGTACCAATTATCGCAAGAGGCGATGAACCTAGTGAGTACTTATGAGAATTACTTCATTCATTTCCAGCAGCACACATACATTCAGGTGACTGACTTCTCCATGAAACCCTATCTTGTTCCTGGGTATTGCAGGGATATAATTATTCTTTTAGAATTCTATAGACAAATTTTGGAGCTGCATGCCCTCTTCATATTGAACAAGGTTACCAACGTCCCATTCCAAATCTCTTATGGGAACTATTCTTGCAGCCTTGCAATAGAAAAGGAGGTAGAAAATGAACTCAAGAGCCTGGGACTGGTGGATTTCCACCATACCAGAAGCAAATTTGATCCACTGGGTAAGATAGCAACGACACTTCCCTAGGTACCCCCACCACACATTGATGATATTGAATATTTATGGGCAGATTTTTAGGACAATTTTGATCTTCGGGCTCACTGACATTCACAGATGTCTAAAGGCTTGATGAAAGCCCTTGACCTTCGGGGTTTCCAAAAGGGTTTTTTAGATGATGGGCCCCTGGAGGACCCATTATATAAAGAACAAAGGTTAGATAAATTAGATCTCCCTTCGGTGGATTGGGCCACCTCAAAAGATTTAACAATTGAGGGGGTATGCCGGCCCATTATAGATAAAAATTACAAGTATTTTGAGTGGGTGTGTCCAAGGAGCACCAAAAAGGACCAATTGTTCAAAGGTCCATTTTGACCCCCAGAGCCGCGGGACCTAGCACAAGAAAGGGGAAGGAAAAATAAGATAGCCCAGCCCAGGTGCCTCCCAAGGGTTAACTCCCCATAATGGCTTAGATATAATAATAAATGGAGGGGTCAAGGCTGAAGAGCCAAAAGATAAGCACACAACTTTCCCTCATCCTCCTTGCAACTCCAATGGCATCTGCTCACCTGATGGGATCCCCATCATTGGCAACACTGATGAGTAGGCAGAAATTTTCTGAGGTGGAGTCTATAAATATTCTAGATGTCAGGGCCCCAATACAAAGAAAGAAGAAGTAGAAGGTGAACCCCACCCCAAGTGCAGACACAAGCCCCGATATGCCTAAGGTTCACCCAATAGATGTCAGTTTAGATTCCCCTGAGTTGAATGACATTTTAGATACCTCTCACCCGCATGAAAAATTTGATGATATCTTTGGGACGGATGATCTCATGAACCTGCATGGGGATATAGATCACACGGTGGAAGAAATCGCTACGCAGGAAAAAGAGCAGATCCCCGCTAAAAATGAAGTACCAGAGGAAGAAGCTACCACAGAGCGAGAAGATTGGGAAAAGGCACAAAAGGAGCCTGAGCGGGAGAAAACACTGGTCTAAGAGACCGAGAAAGAACCAAGGAAAATAGGAGATGAGTAGCCGATGATTGGGGAAACTAGACCCACAAGATCAACCTTACCCCCATTCGTCATGCTCCAGATGCCTTTGGTTACTCTGGGTGACAAATTTCCGTGGAGTACATTTGGTGAGGTGATCATAGTCACTCAAACATTGAACCTAGGCTAGATGCCTCAGCCACCTCTAGAAGATGGTCTGATAGAAGAAGATATCCCAGCGAATGACCCCGAAGAAGAACAACAACAACAAGATTAGGGGAGAATCCCTAAGGATATGAACATTGATTCACCTAATGATGAGAAGGATAGGGAAATCCCTGAAGATATAGGTGATGCTGATACCGGTGAATAAGAAATTTTGGACATGACGAAAGAGGATGCCAATAGGGCGGAAAATAATGAGGCCTCTGGAGAGAAAGAAAAGGAGCAGGAATAGGAAAATGAGAAAGAGCCCGATGACACTGTAGATATAGGGAATGCACCACTAGAATCTGAAGGGAGTCCCAATACCCAGGCCTTAACAACAAAGCCGCCCCAGACACCCCAATGGATGGTGGAATCCAGAAAGAGGAAGGCCCCGACAGTTGCAACAGGTGTTCCACCCTCCCTGGCTAAAATGATGGCTCAAAATACAGAGGCCAAGAAGCCTAAGAAGGCCCGAATAGTCCATACCCTCTAGACTGGTCTAGAAGGAAGTACAGCTGTGACAATCATAACACCTCCCCCAGATACAAATGCAGCAGTGATAAGGGCTAAATACTATACAATCATAGAGGTGCCTTTGGGGAGGAAGGATAAGTAGGGAGAATTGGACCTGCTACATGAGGCAACCTGGGCAATAGAGGCCCAATATAATAAATAGGCCTAGAAGTTGAAGGAGGAAAGAGAAAACAACAAAAATCTCCTTGGGCTTCTGACAGAACTCACACAGCCCCTGGCCGCGATCCATCCGAAAGCTTCTACCTCTAGATTACCGTTTGCATAGGTGATGTGGATACTCTAAGGGCCATGAAGAAAAAGGCCTAGGCTACAGATGGGTGTATCACTAAGAAGATAGTCATCGTAAGGCAATTTTTAGTGGTATCACTCTCAAATCTCTATAAGATCAATAATCTCTTGAATCAGGTGAACTTCTCCACTACCCTATGGGAGGGAGACTTAGAAAAATATGAAGGATGGAAGACTGGGTTGGATGAAGTCTTCAACACTGAGGAAGAATTCATCATAGAGGCGAGAATTTTGGGGGGAGAATCATTCGAGTCCCTATGGGCCCAGTACTCCAGACTTGGCCTCAAGATTAAGGTATGCAAGCAATTGGTTAAGGCCCTAAGAGATAAATTAACTATGGTCTGGTATCCTTTGGGCCTATTTAAATCATTCATGGTAAGGGTGTCTCAAGTTGACCCCTTCACCACCAGAACATGCGCCCCAGAGGATTATGTCCTTAGTAAGTATGATGAGTTAATGGAGTCCCTATATCATTTTGCCAGGGACTTTGATGGAGGAAGGTTATCAAGATTATCTAAGATGATGCTTCGGACACATGATGCCATAGAAATAGTGGATGAATTTAGGAATGGGGCCAGAGAGGTTGAGGGAAAGTTTGAGGCTGTCCGCAACCGGTGGAATGAAATTAAGGACATAGATGAGGATGACATCAGCCAAGTTTTGGAGGAATTCAAGAATAATAAAGGGCAATAAGGTTATCCAGATTCTAGAGATTTTCACCAGCAAAGTATATTTTGAACATTCTTTATTCTTTGAGAGTAAGCTCCCTGATCTTGGAGTCCCAGATCCAACAATTTTGTATTATTTTAATGACCCACATCTAGGTTCCCTAGAGCTAACCGGTCATTATCAGGTAGTTAATAAGGGTTTCAGAAAGAAGGTAACCCCAACAAGGCACGTCAGCTTGAGGGGTGGTTCTGACATGTGTGTTCCCAAGGTGCCGCTCCAGTATTAAACATCTGGCGCATCAGAGACAGTGAGCCACTTTTACATTGATGAGGCATGTAGCCTCGAACCCCAGGGGATCAGATTTCTTCTATCCTTCCTTTGTCTCTCTTCTCGAGGCTGATTCTTCCATACCTCTTTTCTTGTCTTATTCTTCTCACATGTCAGACCTCTGCTCTCTTCAAGGTTGTTGTAACGTGGTGCAGGTAGTACCAGCCACTGGAAATTGTATTTTATTGTTGAGTGTAAAGTTAGATTAGGTTAACTTTAGGGAAAAATTTGTGTATAAATAACAAGTCCGACCTTATTTCAAGGGTCAAAAAAATTGACGATTTTGCTGTCCATAACATTAGCATTTTAGTATTTCTTTTCTTGTAGTTACAAAGCTCAATGCTTAGTAGTTCTTAGTTCTTGGTAGATAGATGCTCCCTTGGAGTTGTTGATGTACACACTAGTGATTCTAGAAAACCATTAATGAAGAAGGAAGGATTATCACAATGCTGTTGTTGGTGTTCTGATCTCTGAGTTAATACGCTTTTGTGTTGTATGTTTCTGATGTCCCTTGCTCTAATGTTTTAAGTAGATTAAAGACCTCTTTTCCCCTCGCTATTGAATATGTATGAGCTGATGGTTTTGTATGCATTCAGTATTTAGTGCAATATGTTAGAGCGTGGTTGATGTGTTAAATGTATTAGCATAACTATAAGTAGAATGAATACTCTCTAACCCTGGCCTATCTTTTGAAGTTTGTTTGATAATCCAAATGCTTGCAGGAAACCCCGACCTAACAAAATCCCCAGAGAAGACGAGCCAATAAAAATAGCTATCCCCCCAAAAAAAATATTCACACTCCCAACTTAGCTCCTGCACTATCGAGACCCAACTCTTAGGTGCTTGAAGGCCCGAAGAATTTATTCCCTAGATAACCTTTACAGGCAAAGTTGGCTGGTACCCTGGTACTCGATGACAAATTACACTCTATTGGCAGACCAGTCACAAAGTCCTGTCAATAGAACCTAAAAGGAAAACCAGAGACACGAAGGTGGATGAAAGTGTGCAAACAAAAAAAAATTAGATGTGGGGAATGAAACCAAAGTGGGTAGACCGACGACGAGAGCGGTAAGAGAAAAAGAAGTAGCAAGGGTTGTTGCCAATGGGCGGTAGTTAACCCTAGAAGTCCCCCCAAAAAATAAAAGATGAAGTTCCTCTTATGAAACATACAGGGCATGAACAACCTGCAAAAATAGTTTGCTCTGAAGAAGTATATTCTTGAGTTCAAGTTTGATGTGGTTCTTATTCAGGAGGTTAAAATGAAGTATCAAAACTTCGCTCTGCTAGTGGATAATATATGGCCAGGTGTGGCCTTTATGTATAGTGTTGCTGATGGGGCCTCTAGTGGTGTGGCCTCTCTCTGGAACCCGTGTAAGTTATCCAGAAATGCTATAGCCTTTTCTCATAACTTCCTTTCTGTGTTGTTTACTCAGAATAATAGTTCCTGGTACTTGTATAATATTTATGCTCCTAACATTAGAAGTGAACATGGTAGAATCAAGGGGGAAATTTATAACCTCATTGAAGCTAATAATTGCAACCCCACTATGTGTGTGGGGGATTTTAATACACCTCTATTCTTTCCTGAGAAAATTGGGGGCACACTTGATTACTCAAAAAGTATGGAGGAGCTGGCATATTTTATGAGACACAATGATTTGGCTGATGTGGATCTGCAGGGAATGGGGTTTACTTGGTCCAACAATAGAAAAGGGAGACACATTATATAGGTTAGACTAGATAGATGAATGTTATTAGGAGGATGAGATGTTTCTCCCTTGATCAGCCTCTCTCTCCTTTCAAGAATAGTTTCTAACCACTCCCCTTTGATCCTTGACTGGGAGGAAAGAAAACAAAATGGACCCCATCCCTTTCATTATGAAATCATGTGGCACTCTCACAATGAGTTTGAAGAATGTATTAAAAGATGGTGGAATACCCCAGTGAGGGGAATGACAATGCACAGAATAGCTGAAAACTAAAAATTATCAAATGGGAGGCCCAAAGGTGGAGTAAATCCAAGTTTGGAGACATTTTCCAAAGCAAAAAATAAATTGAGGAGAAACTCAAACACCTCCAGAAGGATATGGCATCGGGTGATTCTACCTGGGATGATAATTGTGAGGAGGAAGGATGGAGAAGAAAATGGAAAGAGAACCTCAAAAGGGAGGAAATATTATGGAAGCAAAGGTCTCGTGTTCAATGGCTGAAGGAGGGTGTCTGTAACTCAGCTTTATTCCACAGGTCGGCCTCCATACATAAAAGAAGGAACACCATTAAATCTATGGATGCTAATGGGAGCCAACTTTTGGAGGATGAAGATATTGGTAATCATGCTACGGATTTCTTCCAAGGTATTTTTTGAAGGCTGACTCAAATTGGGATTGATACTGATTTTGACTTTCTTATGGAAGTTATCCCTAATGTTGTTACTGAGGGTGACAATGAGGTCCTATTGTCTCAAGTTTCTAAGGAGGAAGTTAAAACTATGGTTTTCTTTATGGGAGCCTTTAAATCACTAGGACCAGATGGGTTTCCCCCGGCCTTCTTCCAACACTTTTAGGAAGTAGTCAAATATGATCTCATACATGCTGCCCGCGATTTTGTTAGGATTGGTAGCATCCTGAAAATAATTAATAAAACCTACATTGTCCTTGTGCCTAAAGTGCAGGATCCTAAATGCATGACTGACTTTTTCCCCATAATCCTCTATAACACTTCCTATAAAATTCTATCCAAAATTATCATCAATAGGATTAAACCCCTTCTCGGGAAAATAATTAATCCCAACTAGAAGGGGTTTGTTTCAGAAAGACAAATTCTAGATGTTGTTATCACCACTCATGAAATCATACATTTTATGGAGAAAGGGAAAAATGTTGGTATCTCTATAAAATTGGACATCTCCAAGGCATATGATAAGGTTCTATGGAAATTTTTGTATGGGGTCCTTAGGAAATTTGGCTTCCATGATAATTTCATTAAAATTATAAAGGTAGCGGTATAAATGGTTGAATTTGTTGTTTTGGTCAATGGCACACCCTAGGGGTCCTTTACTCCAGAAAGGGGATTATGTCAGGGAGACCCACTTTCCCAATATCTTTTCCTTCTGGTGGTAGAGGTGTTGGCTCAAAACTTATTGAGATTAGAAGGAGTTGGATCTATTGCTGGTTTTAAACCAACCTCCACTCTTCCCCCATAAGTTTTACAATAATTTGTAGATGATACGTTCCTCTTTGGAAAAGATTGCATTAGAGAAGCTAGAGAATGGAAAGGCCTCCTGAATAATTATGCAATGGTGTCTGGTCAAGTGATTAATTACAACAAAAGAAAAATTTAATTCTTCAATACTGAACATAGAACTTAGATGAAAATTGTGGAATGTCTTGGCTATAAGGGAGCTACACTCCCGGATACCTATCTTGGTCTCCTGCTCATAGTGAAGGAGGTCTCTGATGAATTTTGGAACTCCATATTGGAAAAAATGCAGAAAAAACTGGCTGGATGGAAAGGTAAGGTCCTTAGCAATGTTGGAAAATCCAATTGCTTTCATCAGCTCTCCAAGGTATTCCTATTTTTTTCCTGTCTCTTTTCAAAATAAATGATAGAACGATGGAGAAACTGGAAAAAATCCAGAGAAACTTTTTGTGGTCAGGGACGGAGGAAAAGGCTATAATGAACATGGTTAACTGGGATATTGTCTGTCAACTGAAGATGGTGGGAGGTCTAGGAGTGAGAAAAATCAAGGACCTAAATAAGGCTCTGATAACTAAAATGGGCTGGAAGCTCTTTAGAGGAACTTCTAGTTGGAGTAGAATTATGAAGGCCAAATACTTTTCCAATGACCGATTCCCCTATGGTCAAAATTAACCCTCTGGCTCAAAAATTGAGAATTTCATTTATAAAAGCAAAGGAAATATTTTCGAAGGTTTAAAATGGGTGGTCAAAAATGGCACCCAGATTCATTTTTGGGAAGACTGGTGGGTGGGGGAAAAACCCATCGGACGGGAAAAGTTTGGGCTCATCAAGGATAAATTTATTTCTCACTTTGGAGGTAAATTCAGCGACTACATCTCTCAAGATAATAAATAAAAAGTTCTTGCTGATGCTTTTCAGGGTTAGACTCAAGTGCTGCCCTATATAAATGAAATTCAGAAGCCTCTTGATGGTGTCAGGATTCGTATATCCCTTGTTGAGGACA
This sequence comes from Thuja plicata, assembly GCA_018584345.1. Taxonomy (NCBI): domain Eukaryota; kingdom Viridiplantae; phylum Streptophyta; class Pinopsida; order Cupressales; family Cupressaceae; genus Thuja; species Thuja plicata. Next base: position 591,942 of record MU225509.1, on the reverse strand, counting down.
AAGCCATTTGGTGTCATAACAAATCAGGAGAGATCACGATGAAATTTGTTTATCTAACTAACTTAAAAGCTATGGTAGATGAAAAGAGCCGGGGGAAAGTCTGGATCCCCCAATTAATCCCCAAGATCAATTTCTTCTGGTGGACAACCCTCCATGGTAAAATTCTTAGTCTGGATAACCTCCAAAAAAGAGGAGTTCAATTGGTCAATAGATGTGCCCTATGTAAAATACATGCTGAGTCTGTCAACCACATCCTTATTCATTGTCCCTATGTGACTATGGTCTAGTCCAAAATTATGAGAAATATGAGATTGAATTGGGTCTTCATGGAGGACTTGGACCAATTCGTTTGCAACTGGGGGAACCTTGCAGAGAACCCACTTATCAAAACCATTTGGAGGTTGTTACCCCCACATGTTTGTTGGTGCTTATGGAAGGAAATGAATAACCAGGTGTTCAGAGGGGAGGAAAAAGATGCTGATGGGATGGAAAGGATGGCTATGAATCTACTGAAGGACAACCTTGGTACTTGCCACTGGAAAATCCCCCCTTTCCCCTCCAAGGTGTTTGATTGTTCGGTGGCTAAGGAATGACAATTGCCTCCCTCCATCTATGAGTTTGATTTCTCTAAGATAGTGGTGAGAAGGAATGCCAAGTGGTTCCCCCAGAGGAAAATTACACCAAAGTGAATTTTGATGTAGCTGCCTCCAAAGGATCTGTTGCGAGTAGAGGTATCTTCAGAGACAAAAATGGCAAAATGATCATTTCTTATGCAATAAATCTTAGATCGAGATCAAATAGCATGGTGGAAATCTCTGCTCTCTTTTGGGGCCTAAAGGTGGTGGTCACTTTGGGAGTTAAAAGGCTAGTCATTGAGGGTGACTCCAAAATTATTATTGAAATGGTCAAGGGAAATTTTAAAGATGGTTGGAGACTATCTAATCTGCTGTAGGACATCTGGTCGTTGCTCCCCAGATTTGATGATTTCAAAATACAACACATTTTCAGAGAGGGAAATATAGTGGCTGACAAGCTGGAAGCCACAGGTCTTAATCAACAAGGCTTAAGGTGCTGAATAAACTTGGGCTCCCTTTCCAAGTAAACTGCCTTGCTTATCAAAAAAGAAAGTAACTAACCTATGGAGTACAAGGACATTTTTTATTAGATGGGAGAGGCGGCAGACAAGATCACAAGGATTGGGGTGAATTAAAATTTTAAAAAATTTATAGGGAAGGATTTTAATATTATTAGAATTCTGAAGACAGGCTCTTAATGCCAATTTTGGAAAAAGTATGGGCTTTTTAAAATTAGGAGCTGATGTGGGGAAAAGTACGAATCTGAAAAAGCTTGACAAGATAGATGGGTTTAAGTGGTGCATTAATCATGGGAAAGGTAATCATGTCATGATATGCAAAGACTCTACAATCACTCCGGCCAACCATGTGACCGATACTTGCCAACTCATTGAAATGATAGATATTATTCCCACCTGGTTATTTGCCTTGTATATTTCTACCCTCTGGTGCTGTGATTTTTGTGTTTTCTGCAAGACTCTGGTTAAGTGGGTTATGTGCAGAGGTGTGAAAGGTGGATTGTCAGTGGAGATACAGGAAGAGGTAAATCCAGAGAACAACTCCGATATGGGTGGTGATATGGTGCAGGTCGAATCTCCTATAATTGAGGATGGGTTCCTCAAGAACCAGGGTGCGGTGACCTACCTGAAGGAGGGTGATTTCTATCCTTTCATGGAAGGTATGGGAGGTTGCGATGAAATTATCTCGATGTAGCTGGTGAAAACCTAGACGGAGCATAAGGTTACAATAAACTATATTACCTTTGAGGTAAATGAAGAAGTTATAGCCCAAGCTACGGGGATTTCCACTGAAGGGAAGAAATGGAAAAAAATAATGAAGAGCCATGATGATTCTGGTAAGATGAGATTCTTCAAGAAATCAGAGGTCCCAGTTCCAATCTGTGAAGGATTCAAAAGGGAGGATCTGCCAAACCTGTAGAATGATGTTTGCTTCATCCTCATGAAGTATATTAGCCTAGAAGGCTGCTTTGACACTTGCTACAACTACCACTTTCCCCTGCTAAACCATTTCAGGTACAATGATACCATCTCTTTCCCATTTTACCTACTTCACTCCCTTGAAGATACAATTTTGGATGTTAGTGAAAAATTAAAAACCAGGCAGAACTATAGCATCCTCCACCAAGGGCTTATTCTCTGCCTTTACGATTTCCACCTTGCATTATGTCCCCCTAGGATTTTTTCTTTATAGGGCATTACCATGCCAACTGAGAAGGTTCCTAAGGAGGTGACAGTCTCCCAATCTAGCCCCTTGTCTTCCTCCAAAACCCCAGAATAATCTAAGAAGAACAAAGCGGGGTCCACGAGTGGAACCCAAATCACTATCGAGTCTGAGGAGGAGGAGGAAGATAATTATAGCAGAAGGAGGTCCCACAAAATTTCAACAAACACATGCTACAAACAGAAAGAGGTTAGGAAGCGATACCTTGAAGATGAGGAGGAAGAGGAAGATTTGGAGAAGGAGGAGGGAAAAAATATTTACACCAGTGAGAACACAAAAAAGGGGAAGAAAATCAAGATTGAGGAGTGCAGAAAAGGAAAAAACTCTCAAGATTTGGAAGGGAAAGAGAAGAGCCATGACTCTCCCCAAATTTTGGCCAGCTTCATTTTGCCCACCATGGATCTTTCTAAGAAGAAACTATTTGAAGATAAGACTGAGGAATCCCAGCCCATGACCCCATTGCCAATGGACACCAAGTGATGGCTGAGAACCCCAAGGTCGATGGGAAAATCAAAGATGAGACCCCGGAGGTTAAGGAAGCAGAGACCGAGAGAGTGCTGAATGCGGTGAATGAAATTTCCCAACTTCAGAAGGATATTAAAGCTCTTCAGACTTCCTCCCTTAATTTGGTCTCCAAGATGGACCTGCGGGAGGTCAAGGAGGGAATCAAAAAACTTGGTGAAAGCTTCAACAAGGTGGCTGGTTTCACGGTTAAGGTTATGCATTTGGCGACAACCACGCTCCAGCTACTACAAATGGTGAAGGCATATACTTCAGCAGAAGAGCACACAGATGAGAAGCTATTGCAATTCCTCATAGAGGATTGGCTCAAGCTGATACTGGACAGTGGGGGTAAAAACCCCAATTAGCCTTCTTGGTTTTCCATGCTTTTCTTTTTTGTTTGGATCCGTTGGCTGGCCACTGTGGGCCTTTTCGTGTTTCTGCTAAACTTATGTTACTGGTTTTCTATTAATTCCTACTTTACTGTTAATCGTAATTACTTTGATACTTACTTCCACAGACTGGTTACCAGCTTCAAGGTGAAGCTGGGATCTGTTAGGGTGTAACAAGCTGGTTACCGGCTCCATGTTGGAGTTGGGGCCTGCTAATTTTAATTTTTGGTTTTTGATTTTTAAAAAAGGTATTGGCTGAGGGTGTGGTGACCTTCGTGGTGTGCTGGTAATCTACTGGTAGTCTGCACTTCTCATGCTGGCTGTGTTTATTTGGGTCAGCCCCCTTGTGTTGGCTTCTTTTTTAAATAAAAAACAAGAGGAGCTTGTGATGAAGTTTAAGAAAAGAAGTGATAAAAACTTAACAAAAATTATGAAAACAAAAACTATAATAATTAAAATAATTCTTATTATGATGAAAAGACGTAGAGACAAAAATGTTTACAAAAACAAGTAACTTATACCTTGAAAAATATGCAAAGAGAATGTATGGGTGATGAATTGCATAAAAATTGTATTGTTGTCTCTCAATTTTTTACCTTGAGAAAATCGAGGACAACATGAATCAAATTTCCCACCCATTAAGAATTAATATCACTTGATTAATAAACCTACTATTTTGATAAGATCTAGTAAAACAATAAAATGATTTGAACTATCATTATTTATAAATAACCTTGCATGAGGTCTTTGTAAGTAAGGGGGTCCTCTATACCTCATTTAGATTCTCATTAAATAAAGCAATAATGTATTTTAAAACTACTAATTCAAAGTCATAAGCTTATCACTTCTCATTTTAGTAACAATGTATACTTTTATCTATGTTCTCCCTTACTACAAGGGTACTCGACTTGATAAACATGAATATTAACTCTCGATAAGGAAAAGATAATGATATTAAGTCATCGCGGTCTTTTGAGATCCCTAACATACTTATGAGTTTCTATATGTATAACTACACTAAGCCAAACTCAAATAGGCACATATATTCACTATTCCATCTCATAGGTGCATGACTAAAAGATTACTATTGCTCATTCTAAAAGATATAATATACAAAATTTATAGATCAAGTAATTCATAAAAGAAACATAAAGGTATAAGTGTATATTTCTTAACCTTTGATGCAATAATTGATTAGCATGGTCCTCGCACCTAGTACATAGCATGTATAACGATTCAAGGTTAAATTTCTCTATACAACATGGTAGCATAAATAAATAAGCATACTCACATACATACATTAAATAATATTAGTTAAGTTAAAATGAATAACTATAAATCACTAATTATAACATTAACTAGGTGATATACAATCATTTTCTTTTTATAGTATATAATTATGTGCACACCCAGATAACTTAGAGTCCCAACTCTATTGAGATTTAATAACTATTATTTTTATATGTACGCCATACACAATATATATGTTGCTTGTCCATTTAATGATATGACATCTATATATATATATACACACACAAAAATAGCTAACCCCATGAATATTATTTCAAGCTTAATTAATAGAATAAACTACAATTGCTTATGACTAATAACTTGTCCTAAATTAATGCTATAAAAAGTTATATTCACTGAAAGAAAGAGAGTTGGCTTTTAGACACTAGTATTTTTTTTAGAGTTGTTTTCTCTCCTTTCTGTCTAAATAATATGTGAATTGCGCTCCTTTATTTATTTTGTTGGTATTGATTACTTTAATAAAAAAGAGGGAGAGTTTATATCACACTTATAAAATGCATTACATATTTATCTTAATTTTATTACCTCCTTGATTAATGAATTGAGTTGATTTGAAGGAATTTTAATGACGCCCATGAGACCCACAGTTTAAGAGACCAAAAATACATCCTAAGTCATTTTTATGTTCTTCTTAATGTCAACCCTTCGGTTACGAATCTTTATCAATAAACCCATATTTTTTGTGAATCATTCTTCCTCAAATAGTTGGTTTGGATAGTCTTCCTTCAAGTTGTTCTCATATTGACCACAAATATCTTGGTGAGTAGCACACTCAAATATTAAGTGTCACTTAGTTCAATTACCCATTTGTTATAGAAAGTACACATTATTTCTTCTCAATCTTCTTTAGGAACCGTCTATCTACTTGTTTCACGCCTTAGATAATGAGTCCTTGTTATTAGTTGTGTCACTAACAATCTAGCCTTACCCTTAATTTTCACCCGCAAGTAATCTTTTACATCATGTTCTCATGTAGGATTGAACTCTTGGACATAATGAGCCATTTCCCAACCAATTTGCTTTATGCACTTGGAAACCCTGAAATTTTCTAACACAAATATTTTTATCTCTTCATTTGTGTTGGGATATTTCTGCAAATTAATGCCTCATTTGCTCATACATTTATTTTTGTTTTCCTTCATCCTGTAGACAATAAAAAATAGCCTGTTGCTCTAACGCAATGACATTCCTAATATTCCTCTTTAATTTATTTAATAATCTTTATTATTTAATAAATTGTGTCTTTCTACTATATTCTAAGATCAAAATCATCATTTCCCTTTAATTTCATAATTAATTAGTTTTAATTAATTACTTTAATTATTCAACATCTAATCAATATTTCATCACCTATTCATCTACAAAATAATTAAATAATTAAACTTTATTTAATTATTTACTGTCTCCTTATAATTAATTAAATAATGAAATTTAATTAATGTTCCGTCTTCACTAATTATTACATTTATGTAATAATTAAATCAAATTCTATCTCATGATTAAATAAATTATATTTATTTAATTAAATTAATAATTCATCTCATAAATAAATAAGTAATTATTTATTTATAAAATATCCCCACATGTGCAAATAAATAATTTATTATTTACTTAAATCATAAATATCCTCCTAAATCCTAACTCACACTCACATTGAGTTAGCTTTTCAATCACAACTCTTCACTCCATGATTCTCTCTCTTAACTCAGTCCCATGTTCCACCTCTTTAGTAATCCCCTCAATCAGGGAACTCCATTAGAGTTAAACTCTCACTCACTTGAGTTAGCTCTTCCACCTCATATAGTCAATCCCCCCAATCAATGCAGTCAAGCTGAGTTGAACTCCTACTCACTCTAAGTTCAACTCCTCAATCACAGTCAATCATCCCTTCAATCATGGATTCTTGGTTGAAACCCCTAAATGTTAGAATAACTGGGAGGGGGGGGGGGGGGGGGAATCAGTGGNGGGGGGGGGTGAATCAGTGGTCTTAAAATAATTCCAAAAATTCAACCAAACACTTATCTTTTAAATATAATACCCTCTAGTTATCATCCAGCCCATCAAGATGTATGCCTCAAATAACTTTAACAAATATAAGTTGCTTGGTAAGATGTTATGTTTATCTTTTCTAGACTTTACCAAATAACAGTAAATAAACTTAGTGTTAACCCACCAATCCAGTTTCAATAATGTGTACAGCCAAATATCAATGCAATGAACCATATACACATTTGACACATAGATTTTAACGTGGAAACCCTGTTAAGGGAAAAACCACTTGGGACTGGTAACCCAAAATATTTTCATTCTTTTGAAGTGAGCTTAGTGAAGAGCCAACCCTATTAAAAGTTACAATACACACTTTAAGAGCGACCTTGTTAGAGGATTTAAAACTAACAATTTGTCTTTTGACCTAGCACTCACTATGCTGTCAACAAGAAAACCTTTTGATACTCTTGATTGTCTCAATACAATAAGGACTATAAAATTCCACTGGGTTAAGAGATTTTCTGAATCAATGGTTAAACTGATACAGTAAATGATCTATTCAAAATACAAATTTAACTTGCAGATATTCAGATCTATTGTTAGTCAGTTAATACCTCTCTGATCAATGTTCACTTTATTTCCTTTGCTCCCTTTCTTTGTTCTCCTCGGTGAATGCTCTGTCCTTTGTTGCTCAGTGTTTGTAGAACTTCTTGGCTCTGTTCTTCAGCCTGTACGATTAGATTTGTATAAAGAATTCAATCTTCACCAGAATATACTCAACATTCCTCTCTTCATAATGAATTCCTTGTCTCTTTATATAGACATGATTAGTCGCTCAATCTCCTTATTTTTTTCGTAGATCACTTCTTGATCCGTAAAACTTGTCATGCTTACTTTATCCTGTAAAGCTCTCCTTTAGTTTTATTTCAAAAATCTCTATGAATAAAACATGCTTTAAATTGCTTCCATGCTTTATTTTAACTAATCGTTAAGAATAAAGAAATCAATTATTCAATCTCTAAATATATCTCTTTCCAGCTAATTAGTTTGTCATTCTTTAACCCTAGTTCTGATCAGTCATCAACTCCAGTTAGCTCAACCATTGACTTCAGTTATGCTTGGTAAATAGCTCTTGCTCAGTAACACTTTCTCGGTTACTGCAGTGCTTGGTATACATTGTGAACTTCTCAATGTTCACTATCCATCAGTGTGCACTGTCCGTCAGTGTTTACTGTCACTCGGTGTATACAGAACTTTTATTTTTTACCAATAACATAAAATTTATCTCTTCAGATCTTTAAGGTTATGACCAATATGTATATGATAAATCATACCATATCAAGTTGACATTAATGAAAATACAATACATTAACTGATTTAATGTCGCATTCACTTTTTTATTTCAATGATCATCAACTTATCATCTTCAAACATTCAATCAGTTATAGTTCACTAATCTCTCCCTTTGCCATTGATGGTAACATACTATCAAATATGCAGTATAGGATATGCCATAACATACCAAACTTTATCATTCTATAACCAATTCAAATATATGAATCTTGGTAAGCTCTTCTAGCTTAGCTTTAATTCTGCCGTGTGCTCTCCCTTTCTTCATTCCCTCCAATGGCTAGGTGTAGTAAATCTGTCTTTTGATTATGTCTCTCCCTTTCTTGTAGAATCTCTTCTCCTTATCTGGATAGATATGCAACAGTGTTAACTCTTTCCAATTCTTTCCCTTTGATGGATGGTTATTGAATCTTTCTCTCCCTTTGTGTTGTAGAAGCTCTTATCGCTAATGTATATTTCATTGAATCTTCCTCTCCCTTTGACAACAATGCCAAAAATAAATTCAGCTCTGTAGTAGCCAACAATATTTTTCCCCCTTTGAAGCTTTATGTCCCTTTAGTGGACTGATATGTCATTGCAGCCCATATCTTAGCTTGCATCAACATGAATAATCTTCTGATAATGTGTAGGCTGATGTAGTCTCCTAGTCAACTTAGTGACTAGTAGACAAGGGTCGAACCCCTAGTCTATTCCTCAGGTAATCAAATGTATCTTTTGGCAATGGTTTTGTGAAGATGTCTGCTAGGTGTTGTTTGGATTGTACATATTCCAGTATCGCCTATTTCTCATGTACTTGTTCCCTCAAGTAATGATACTTAATAGCTATGTGTTTTATCTTAGCATGCATCACAGGGTTCTTTGAAATGTTTATAGCACTAGTATTATCACAATAGATAATTACTGGGTCAAGAATTTCTTCATTCATACCTTTTAGCAATTGCTTGATCCATGCAATGTTAGAGCAATTTACAGTAGCAGCTACATATTCTGCTTCTACAGTTGATTGAGCTATGAATGCTTACTTTTTACTTATCTATGTGACAAGTCTTTCACCCATAATAATTCTCCTCCTATTGTGCTCTTTCTATCATCTATGTTGTTGGAATTAATGGGAAGTGTGTACTGAGAGGGGAGGGGTGAATCAATACCTCTAAAACTTTTGTATCTTTTAACCTTTATCCTTTAAGTTATCAAATGTTTATCCAACCATCTATTTTATGCTATCTTGATGTAAGATTTATCAATTCAGAAACTTAATCAAGCATGTGAACATTCATAGAAACATTCATGAAAGTAATTGACACATAACACAAGATATGATATCACAAAAAACTCCTGTTAGGAAGTAAAAACTGCGGTGGGGATGACACCCACAAATTCTTCACTATCTACAGATTGGAAGGGGTCGGTTAAGGTTTACAATTTGATCACTTTTGATGAGCTACCTGGTTAAGAGTATCTATGGAGACCTATTAAAGTCTACTCTATTAAGAGCTTTAGCAACGCTATTGAGTGTGCACTCAGTTAAGAGATTTATATTTGGACTGTTAAATCTGTTGGAAATAATCAAGACTAGCTAAGTTACTGAGAGGGGAGGGGTGAATCAGTAACTCTTAAAACTTTAAATCATTTCTGCACTTATATATACTTAACCATTCATTTATCTAATCTACTGCAAGCATGAAAGTATAATCATTCATAACACATAAACACAAAGATTGGTGACCCAGAAACCTTCCAAATAGAAAGTAAAACTGGGGTGGGGATGGTACCCACAAAACTTTGGTA
>MU225509.1:560287-575454 GCA_018584345.1 Thuja plicata | reverse complement strand
GATTTATAAACTGATTCAACTGTTAGGATGAAATAGTAGATCTTGACTTACAACTTTATTGCTGATAAGATCCTTTGAGTACTGATCACCTTCTGTGATAGATATGGCTATTCTGCTCCTTTACTGACTTTGAGAAAATGCTCTGCTCTGCTGCCTTATTGCAGTCTCTGCTGATTACTCTGATTTCCACTTTTTCGCACTTTCACACTTTAGATGATATATAACATTACATATATATACCGTTCCCATAATTACAACTTACAAGGTCGGCCAAATACAAATAAACAAAATAAACTTATTCCTGAGTCGGCCTTACATAAGTAATCAAAATATTACTGAGTCGGTAGAAGCTCGGGTTCCTCAAGCTGGCTCGGTGATCTTCTGATACTCGGCATACACTACAATACTCGGCATCATCATGCTCTTGGTAAGAGTAGAAGCTCGGTCCATACTAGTCCCGAAGTGTAGCTTGGAACTCGGTAGCCGCTGGTGACTCGGTAGATATAATGTCACTCGGTAACCTTTGGTGACTCGGTGGAAACTGACTTCTCAGTTGGCTTCAACTGATGGCTTGGTAGTTACGGAGAAGTTCGGTGACTACCGTCTGCTCGGTAAATGTTGCTCTTCTCGGTAACCACTGCTGAACTGTTCATATGCTCGGTGACTACTGTTCTGCTTGGTATGAACTGTTTAACCGCTGAGCTTTACAAGGTGATTACTGAATGCTTGGTATAAGCTGTGGAATAAGTGATGAGCTCGGTAAGCATTCAGAATCGAATAAGTGTTTTCACTGATGACAAATATAACATAATTCCAACAAAATCCACCTTCCTTGAAAGGATTTTTACACTTTGCTTCACTTGTTAGAATAAGATAAAATTACAATATGACCTGGTGTATGAAATCTCCTATTGCTGATTACAGATCCATTTAAGATTACATGCATAAGTATATCACCTAATGTGATTGAATAATACCTCTGATGCTCGGTAGTCTCTGTTCTTGGTTCTTGCTAACCAAATTCACCTTTTTCTATTCTGGTTCTTGAAAATTTCAATCTGATCCATAGATGTTGCTTCACTCATCCTCTCATCCATTCTCACATCACATAATAATTAATAATTACATCATCTATTTATAAGATAGATTGATCTAATCAAGTTTCACGTAACATAATGTTAACTCTAAGATCACAGGTTTACAACTTTACGTTGACCTCCTAGTCTATGTATTTTAAATCAGCTAAACTGATTAAAACACTTACATTCATTTTTATTGTCCCTAAATAAATGGTTTTAAAAACAAATCAAGATTCTATGAATAGAATAAGAGTATTTTATCTGACGTGGAAGTTAGATCCACTTTTTGTGGGTTACAACTGAGTTTTGGTTCCTATTAGTCTGTTATGCTATGAAGTCAGTTAGACTATTTCTCAGTGTTACTGCTTGAACTGTCTCTCAGGTTCCTCTTTGACTGTTCTCTTAGTTTGAACTATGACCTACTTTTTGGGTTCCACTTTCGGGTTCCTCTTTATCCTTTCCATTTTGCATTTTTGGTCTACACACAAAATTATGTCATCGGTTTTCTTTGTACTTAGCAATTTTCGGTGATCTCTTATATATGCATTTTTGGTTTTCTCTTTGTCCTATCTTTCAGTGTATGCTTACCAAAAGTGTTCTTTGCATACTAATGGCAAAATAATGTCACTAATCTCCCCCTTTGAAATTAGTATCAAAAACTGATATGTGCAAAATACTAACAAAATGTTAAGTATGTACAACATATATAATCCTTAGTCATTTCATGACTCCCCCTTGTATATGCCTGTATATCATTATACTCTCCCTTTTTTTTGTTCTTTTTCCTTGTAGTACTGTATATTTTCCTATCTGTACATATTAATATTTTCCCCCTTTTTGATATTAAGGGCAAAGGTGTATACCTTATAGCTTATAAAAAATGTGAGTGTGAAGACTTCATGTATTCCATCATATTCTCCTATTGGTCCTTTAGGTTCTCTAGATCCATGTGCTCAAGTGTGATCCTTGAGTGCATATCATAGATGCTATTTGCTACAGGCATCTCAGGGTTTGCTATCAGTTATCCCTGAACTGATATGCTGTTGAAGCAGTGTTAGATTTGGTAGAAGTTGAGCCTAGAGCTTGGTGATCTCTTCCCTGAATTAAGTTTCTGCTTCCCACAGTTGTTGCCTTAACCTTTTTATCTCAATAATATTTTCATAATGCAATTTTATTGCATTGTCCTCGGTGGTTAAGCCTTTAGTACTAGTAGCTAGATCAGAGTCTAACTTGTTTTTCTTATCACTATGATCTTTAGTGAATTTATCAATTGTGCTCAATTGTTGGATCAAGGAAATAGCTTTAGCAATTACTGGATCTAATTCACTTATGAATTTTGAAATCTTTACCTTGTTTACTGCCACTTCTTGGATGATTTTCTCAACAAGCTTGTGCTGATATTTCTGCTCTGCTCTCTCTTCAATTTCCTTTTCTGCATCAATGTTCTGCGTTGTAAAGGCTTCAGTGAGAGTAGCTAGTTGATCAAGAATCAGTTTAGTCTGATCAACATCAACATCAGGTACAATCTGATGCAAGATGTCCCTAATTGTTTTGAGTACCATGGAGTCTTGGTGCTACTTTCTCAGCTTCTCCTATAATGCCTTCCTCTGGCATATTTCATCGTATTCCTTCAGTGCTTCATAGTCAAGTGTAGTTGGGATCTCAATGATTTCATCAAGAGTAACTTCCAACTTAATCTTTTTGGATTTATTCTTTTTCTTCTGAGTTTCACTTGAGTGTAGAACCATAGCCATCTTCTCGGCTTTATCTATTGTGCTAGATGAAGTGACTTGTGGTGTTGCCTCTTTTTGCTATTGTGCTTCAGTTTCAACTTGTCAATTTTTAGTAGATGTCTCCACATCAACCTTTACATTGTCTGTTGCAACTTTTTCATTTCCTCTAGAGTGCCATATTTAGGTTTTCCTCCTTCATCAGTGTCCTTATGTACTTCATCTTCCTTTTTCTATCCATCCTTCTCAGTAGTGTCTCCATCTATTTGCTGTAAATCTCCTTCTGTAACCTTGTTAGTTTTGGTTACAATATGAGTATCTCCGATGACATTCTGTTCATTGGTATTGTCTTTCTTTCCTTCTTCCCCTACATCTTCGGGAGTGCTTGAATCTTTATCAGGTGACTTGTCTATTTATTGAAGTATATTGATGGCTTGCATCAATATTGGCATGTTGCTTGATATGTTCACCTATGAAGTGTCAAATATTGTGTCATGTTCATCGGTCTTGTCCTTTGTAACAGTGACATCTTCATCCTTTTGTATTTCTTCTATTGGGTCATCGGTTATGTCAATGATTGTGTTGTCCATTGTGGTGTCCAGCAATATTTCATCTGCAAATTCTATATTCTTGTTGCTGGTTGTGTCCATTTATTCTTTATCTAACTCAACTAATGTGTCATCCTCTGTATCTTTGATTATTATTTGTTCTTGAGTTGCTCGATTATCATCTTGTTGTTGTTGTTGTCCTTTTTTGGGGCTTGTTTCCTCAATAGGTCTATTGAGTATTTTACTCCAAGTTTTGTGACTGTGTTTTTCAAGCTCTATAAGCCTCCCTTCAAGAAATTTGTAGGCTCTCAACTTTGGTGAGAACTCCTTTTTATGGTTCTCCATCATCTCATCAATTTATTCCCTCTTGGATTCAGAAGGCATAAGAGAAATAAGTACTCTTTCCCTTATCTCCTTCTCATTCTTTAATGAAAATGTCCATCTGGCATATAATCTGTCCATGAGTTCCTTCGGTACCATTGAACCTTTGAATTGTAGTGGTACGTACTTGAATTTGTACATCTTTTCAATGATGGCATCTTCAACTTTGTTTCAATTTTTTGGATCCAATTTTAGCCATCTTCTTATCTTAGAATCTGTAATAGATCCTAAATTTGCAATAGATTTGCATACCTCATCAATGCTTTCTGGAACCTTAATCTTTTCTACTTTTACACCTTCATCTTGTTCAGTGTCCTTAATATCTTCTCGGGTTCTTGTGAACTTCCTTCTCTTTGTTGGCCCTCTTTTATGTGTAGCTGGTTTCCTCTTGTAGGTTCTCACTTGTCCTTTCTTCAAGGGTGAAGGAATTAAGTCTTCAGCTATTTGGCTTCAATTTCTTGAAGCAACTATGGTTATTGGCTTCTTTGCAGGTGTTGGAAATGGAGTATCCGACTCTGTAGACTCAGAGTCACTTTCCTGCTCAGCCTCACCGATGAGTGACTATCCTTCAGTTTCTTCCTTTTGCTCAGTTTCCTCTTCAGTAACCAACAGTATTTTTTTTAAGTTCTGAACCATTTTATCTTTCTTTCTATCAATTTTCTTCACAACCAATTCTATTTTGATTCTTGATTCGGCCTCTTCACAAGTTTTGAACTTTGGTTGTTTCTTGTCTAATGGCTAATTTATCAATGCATCAATTGCATTAGATGCTTGATCAATATTTACCTTATATTCCAAAGGTTGTAACCATGTTGTCCTTGGTACAATAGGTTTTATGTATGTGTGGTCAGTGTCAACCATAAAACATAATTTTTAAATTTCTCAATAAGTTGTTCAGGGATCCTAACCCTTTTTTGCATTCCATCCTTGAATCCTGTAAAGTAATCATCCATGACTGTTTCAAAGTTGTTTCCCAGTGATGTCATGTATTCACTGATCTACATGGTGACCGATTTTGTGGTATCCCATTTTACATCTCCCATTGATGGAAATAATTCTTGAAAGTAAAATAAAATGCACATGATAAGTGATCCAAACTTACATGTATTTATCTTATCATTTCTTATTTTCCTCAAGTTTTCTTCTAGCTAGTTAAGTAGAAGCACTAACAGATCCAACTGAGTACCTTTTCTTTACAATCTTATAAGTTGTATCCATAGCTTCAGATGCTATGTTGTTCATCCTGCTTTCCTGGAAGAATTTATAACCTAGAACACATGCTCTAAATTTAAGTTCATCATCGGTTATAGTGGATACCTTCAATCCTCTGCCATCAATCACATTTTGCTCCTTTGTTCTTCTCAATCTCAGCCTTGGGTGGGCGTTTTAATACCTTTACCTTCTTGGTTATAGGATAATCGATGACTGCATGGATAACATCTCAGGTTATCATCTTAGGCTCATCAATTCATAGCTTTTGATTGTGCATTCGACTCAGTACTAACTGAATCCACTCAGTTTTGAATACCTTCAGGAATAATAGGGCATTAGTGAGCCCTTTCACTTGTATGTGTTTGTGTTCATCTTTTATGGATCCATCTTCATTACACAGCTTCTTGTAAGCCATTTCCACCTCTAAATCACCAATTTCTACAATTTTGCAGTGGATTTAAGCTCGCACGTCTTTGATGAGCAAAACCCTAGTTGGTATTCTCAAGAATACTCCAACATTGTCGGGTTGTGATGCAACCTCTGGGAAAATCTTTTAGTGAGGTTTGTCACATGTAGAGTTCATGATAAGTTTCACCTTATCCTCTTTGATGTTCTTCATTTTGGTGGTTCTTGAAGTCATGGCCATTATTTCAGATATTTAGGGATTTCTAAAAGATGCATAAAACAAAGTTCTTGGTTGTCGTAGAAACTTACTATTTACACCTGTCTGTTAGAGTGCTCTGGGTTGAGTTGACGTATCTGTGTGATGTTGTTTCTATTTTGCACAAATTTTTTTCTCATCCCTCTGCTCTGGTCATGGTGAACAATGAAAGCTTTCCATCACCCTTTTATAGATGTTTTCCCTAAAAGTGAGTTATTAATGCTCAACCACTCCACGGTATGTGAAGACAGATTTTGTCGGTTAAAACATTAACTTCTCTCTTCGGTGACAACACGATGGGGTGTTTGTCTTACTCTTTGCCTTTATTGATGGGTTTCAGTTTTGTGCACAAACATCTTATTCAACTTGCTTGATTACCGACAAGTCTTGGTTTACACTAGAAACTTTGCTTTCTTATGTTAACCGACGCTTCTCGATAAGTGTAGGCAATCTTAGCTTTGAGCATATATCAATGGATTTCAGTATGTATTGCCTGATAGGATAGTTATCATAGGTTGTAACAAGTAATATCATGATGCATCTTTACTTATGCTAATTTGGCATTTTATCAACATATTATGGAACTGATGTAAAATAATACATTGTGTAATGCAGTTCCATACTTACTTGTTCTTCTTAGGTGGGGGTGGTGATGTCACTAGAACCATTGGATGGGGTGTCACCATTTGCATTTCTCGGTCTAGCTTCATCATTGTTTGAAGATTTTATCCACATTTTGTCTCTCATTCTTTGGATTTCTTCAATGGTATTTCCATTGGGATATGTGTTGGTCTCTGTCATTCGGTCTCTGCAGTCTTTCTTGAGATGACCAAATTTATGATAGTGTAAGCATGCCATTCCGGGGTTAGTCCAGCCTCTAGAATTTCTTGTCCACTGTCTCATATAGGTTTTAGCAATGTGACCAAATCTTCCACATGTTGTACAATTTGTCCATGTGTTGTAATCCCATACATACTGGTTACTGACTCTTTTCAGTTGATATGTAGTTTCTTGACCTTTAGGATTCCATGCTCTATTGTTCTTTTTCCAACATTCAATAGTTGTGTACCCATTCATTTTTCATGTAGGATAGTATTTGTCCATGTAGGTTTCCTTCTTTGGTTGTTTCATTTTAGACTTACATTCATAAGCTTTATGTCCTTTCTTGTTACATTTATAACAAAATCCTATGAATGAAGATGTGGATTTAGGAATACCTTTCATTTTTCCTCTGAATACATTTGATGTGTGGCCTTTCTTTCCATAGTTATTCTATGTCAGCTTTCTTGGTCTTGGATTTTCATAGGCATTCTTTGGATCAACTTGATTGGGTGATTCTCCATTCTCGGTAAAGCCTAGACCGGTGTTGTTGTTGACTCTTCATTGTCCTTCAATAAAATAATCCATTCTTTTATTGCTTTCTTCAGCTTTCTTGATAATTTCATTATGCTACTGCTGAATTCTTATTTCACGTTTCAAGTTTTCATTTTCTTCCCTTAGCTCACCGATATCTTCTATTCTTTCAATGAGTTCAACATTCATTCTGTTTGTCTCTTGAATCATAAAAATAATCTAATTTGTAATCTCATGATGATGCTCAGTAAGTCTTTGTATTTCAGATTCTCTCTTGTAGCTTTTCAGTAATCTTCCTTCTATCATCAATAGCTAGTGTTCTTTCTTGCTCAGCTTGTCTAGCACTATTCATGACATCAATCATTCTTACTATCTGTGTCTCTTGACTGATTTGTAGAGATTTCACTTGTCTAGTGAGATGTTGATTGATTTCGTTTAGGCTTGTGATGCTTTCTTCTAATGTGTATGATGCTTTGCTTGTAGTTAATCCTTAAGACTCAAAGAAATCTGGTATCTCTTCCTCATGATAATCTATTTCATTACAATGAGATGCCGTAATATTTCTTTCATCTAACAACTATCTCATATTGATTCTAGCTTCTTTATACTGCTCATAGAAGATTTGAATTTCTAGCTTCTTCTTCTCAATACTTTTTTCAAGTCTATACTTCTCCATTGTATGATCTTTTCTCTTAAGCCTTTAAGTTTTTTCAAAGAAGAGACTTAGCTCTGATACCAATTGTTGGAATTAACAGGAAGTATGTACTAAGAGGGGAGGGGTGAATCAGTACCTCTAAAACTTTTGTATCTTTTAACCTTTATCCTTTAAGTTATCAAATATTTATCCAACCATCTGTTCTATGCTATCTTGATGTAAGATTTATCAATTCATAAACTTAATCAAACATGTGAAAATTCATAGAAACATTCATGAAAGTAATTGACACATAACACAAGATATGATATTGCAAAAAACTCCTATTAGGAAGTAAAAACTGCGGTGGAGATGGCACCCACAAATTTTTCACTATCTACAGATTGGAAGGGGCTGATTAAGGCTTACAATTTGATCACTTTTGATGATATACCTGGTTAAGAGTATTTGTGGAGACCTGTTAAAGTATACTCTGTTAAGAGCTTTAGCAACACTATTGAGTGTGCACTCGGTTAAGAGATTTATAGTTGGACTGTTAAATCCACCCTCCTTGAAAGGATTTTTACACTTTGCTTCACTTGTTAGAATGAGAGAAAATTGGAATTTGACCTGGTGTAGGCAATCTCCTATTGCTGATTACAGATCCATCTAAGATTACATGCATAAGTATATCACCTAATGTGATTGAATAATACCTCTGATGCTCAGTAGTCTCTGTTCTTGGTTCTTGCTAACCAAATTCACCTTTTGCTATTTTGGTTCTTGAAACTTTCAATCTGATCCATAGATGTGCTTGTATTCTTCATTCATCCTCTCATCCATTCTCACATCAAATAATAATGAATGATTGCAACATATACTTATAAGATAGATTGACCTAATCAAGTTTCACGTAAAACAATGTTAACTCTAAGATCACAGGTTTATAACTTTACCTTGATCTCCTAGTCTATGTGTTTTAAATCAGTTAAACTGATTAAAGCACTTACATTCATATTTATTGTCCCTAAATAAATGGTTTAAAAAAAAATCAAGATTCTATAAATAGATTAATATTGTTTTATCTGACGTGGAAGTCAGATTCACTTTTTGCGGGCTACAACTGACTTTTGGTTCTTGTTGGTCGGTTATGCTCTGAATTCAATTACACTATTTCTCAATGTTCCTTCTTGAACTGTATCTCAGGTTACTCTTTTACTGTTCTCTCATTTTTCACTATGACCTTCTTGTCAGGTTTCACTTTCGGGTTCCTCTTTATCCTTTCCATTTTGCATTTTTGGTTTACACACAAAATTGTGTTGTCGATTTTCTTTGTACTTACCTAATTTTGGTGATCTCTTATATTTGTATTTTCGGTTTTCTTTTTGTCTTGTCTTTCAGTGTATGATTATCGAAAGTGTTCTTTACATACTAACAGAAAAATAATGTCATCATATGTTTCCAGCCTAATCAATATTTGTATAAACTTGTAGCTCAAATTTGCCTTCTTTATTGTACCAGAAACCATAGTCTTCAATATTTTTTAGATATCTCAAAATTCTTTTAACAACAGTCATGTATGATTCCTTAGGATTAGCAGAGAATTTTGCAACTATACCAATTGCATGTGCTATATCAAGTCTAGTGTGTACAACATACATTAGTTTATCGATCATAGATCTGTATAAGGTCCTATTTACCTCATTTTTGTTTTTCTTCCTTTGTCAATTTATAACTAGTTGCCATAGGTGTTCCAACTAGTTTTGAGTCCTCCATTTTGAATATCTTCATAACTTCTTTGATTTATATTGATTGTGTGATGTAGATTCCTTCATCCTGTTGTATTGTCTATAGAGCAAGAAAGAATTTGATCTCTCCAAACATTGACATTTTAAATTCTTTGCTCATTTCATCAATAAATGACTTGCATAATATATCATTACCTCCAAATATAATATCATCGACAAATATCTCAGCAATCAAAACTTTATCATCAGTATCTCCTTTCAAATACAGATTATTGTTGTCACTTGTTCTAATAAATCCAATACTAACGAGATAAGAGTGAAGCCTTTCATACCATTCTCTCAGTTCTTGTTTCAATCCATACAAGGCTTTGTGTAGTTTACAAATCATGTTCCTCTTGTTAGGATCAACAAACCCTTCAGGTTGTTCAATGTATACCTCTTCTTTTAGTATTCCATTCAGAAATGCAGATTTAACATCCATTTGGTATACTTTGAATCCTTTAAAGGTACCATAAGCAAGTAGAATTCTTACTCCTTCTAGTCTAGCAATGGGTGCAAAGGTTTCTCCATAGTCAATACCTTCTTCTTGTGCATACCCTTTGCATACCAGTCTTGCTTTGTTTCTTGTGACTTCTCCATTCTCATTGAGTTTGTTTCTGAATATCCATTTGGTGCCAATGACATTTTTGTCACTTGGTCTATGTACTAATGTCCATATTTTGTTCTTTTCAATCTGTTCAATCTCTTCATTCATTGCACTAAGCTATTCTTGCTTCTCAAGTGCAACATTAATAGATTTAGGCTCAAAATCATAAATCAAACATCTATTGTTATGAGACTTACTTCTTTTTCTCATTTCAGATCTTTTGTCTCCAATGATTTGGTCCTATGGATGGTGTCTTCTAACATATTTGGAAAGTACAAGGTCAAATCTTTGTTCTTCATTTTTATCTTCATTTTGATCTTCATCGCTCGGTTCAACATTGTGAGCCTTTTCCTGATTCTCAGTGTGTGCATCTTGTTGCTTGGTTGCATTGTTCTATCGCTCAAGTAAGATGTCAGATTCTTCTATGTATACAAATCTATTGTAATCTACAACATCCTTTCTTCTTTCCTCATCATTTTTCTCAACAAACTCATCCACTTTAACATTTGCACTCTCAATGATTTTGTTAGAAGATTTGTTCAGACATTTATAAGATTTTATTTTAGTAGAATATCCTAGAAATATTCCTTCATCACCTTTAGATTCAAGTTTCCCATTTCTATCATCTTTCAGTATATAACATTGACTTCCAAAAATTCTAAAGTAACTCACATTTGGTGTGTATCCATACCATAGCTCATAAGGTGTCTTATTTGTGTCTTGCTTCAATTGAACTTGGTTTAGTGTATAGAAAACAATATGTACAGATTCTCTCTAGAATGTTTGTATGATGCCTTTTTCAATCATCAATATTTTGGCACAATCAACAATTGATTTATTCCTTCTTTCAACAATCCCATTTTGCTGTGGTGTTCTCGGTACAAAAAATTGTCTTGTAATCTCATGCTCATTACAAAAGTTAGTGAGTTCATTAGAAATAAATTCTCCTCCTCTATACGATCTCAAACATTTTAGTTCTTTTCCACTTTGTTTTTCAACTTTAGCTTTATACCATTTGAACATCTTAAATGTTTCAAATTTCTCTTTTAAGAACATGATAGTCATCATCCTAGAATAGTCATCATCAAATAGAATAAAGTATCTATCACCATAATAGCTCTTTGTTATCATTGGTCCAGATAAGTCAGTATGGATTAACTCTAGAATAAAATTATATGTATAGGTTTTTCTCTTGAAACTAGACTGTCATTTTTCCTATTTGACAATTCTTGCACATAACATGGTTGGGCTTTGAAATACTCGGTAAGCCTCTTACTTTTATTTTCTTACTTATCTTACCATGTTGTCAAAGTTCACATGACATAACCTTTTATGCCACAACCAAACATCTTCATTTCTAGCCAATAAACAAGTGGTCTCAATATCATCAAGATAGAATAGATTACCTTTTGTTTGTTCACCAATACCTATCAACTTTCCTTTTCCATTATAGATCATTGCCTTTTTGTTCTCAAATGAAACTCAATGTCATGTGTTGTTCAACTATGAAACACTTAATAAACTATAGTTAAGTCCTTTCACCCAATATGCATTTTCACATCTGATCAGATTATTCAACATGATGGTACATTTTCCTTCAACTAGGCAAGGTGAGTCATTACCCATCCTTACTGATCCACCATTATAATATTCAAAAGTTTCAAACTTTTCTTTATCTCAAGTCATGTGATGCATACAACCACTATCAATAATCCAGACATCATTTTTGCTAACTTTAGATATGAGTGTTGTTTTAACATACCTTTCTTCTTTGTCTAAATCATCCTTCATAGCAACAAATACTACCTCAACATCTTCATCTTCATCAGTACCAGAATTTTAGCTTTGTTCTCAACCAAGTAACAAGCCTTCTTGCCTTTGTCCTTGTAATCTTGGTTATCTCTTCTCTCAGAGTGTCAGTTTCTTCTGTAGTCTCGGTCATCAGTTCTATCATACTTATTTTCATAAGATATGTCATTATTTCTTTTATCCTTTCTCTTGTTAGGGCATCTAGCAGCAAAATGTCCAATTTATTTGCAATTTAAATAGACCAATGGTAATTTACCTTTATATCTTCCTTTACCTCTATGTAATCTCCTAACCATTAGTGCTTCAAGTTCATCAAGTTCTAATTCATCACTATCACTGTCACCATCATTTCTTGTAGTGTGTTTGTTACTAGATTTGCTTATTTTCAGAGAAGATTTGAATGCAGACTCAATAGTTGGTACGACACTGTTGTCATAGTTGTTCATCTCAAATGAAATAAGTGTACCAATCAAACTATCAAGAGTAACATTGTTATTTGCTACTGCTCTCATTTCTTTAATTGCAGATACTCTAATAGCATAAATAGATAGTAAGGTTCTCAAAATTTTACTTACAACTATTTCTTCCTCAAGTACTCCTCCTACTCCACGGATAGCATTAACAACTTATTTGATTTTTCTATTATACTGATTGATGTTCTCTCCTTATTTCATTCTTAGGTCATCAAACTTTCCTCTTAGGCTTTCAACTTTAGCTCTCAGTAAATTGGTGTCTCCTCCATGTACTATCTTGAGTTTGTCCCACATTTTCTTTGCAGAGGTGCATGATTTCACATCTTGAAACTCAGCATCAGTTAGTGAAGAAGCAAGTTCTATCATCATAGAATTATGTTCATTTTTTTCTCTCACTTGATAAACAGTCAGAGGTCCAGTAGGTGCAACATATTCAGTATCCAAGTATTGTGTGACATCATTTCCAATACCTGATAGATGAATTCTTATACTGCTTTGCCATGATGCAAAGTTATCCTTGTTCAACTTAGGCACATCCCTTTTACTCATCTTGTGATATTTAGTTTAAGTCTTTAAACTCTTCTTCCAAGCACCAAAGCTGCGATACCAATTGTTAGAATAATTGAGAGGGGGGGGGGGTGTGAATCAGTGGCCTTAAAATAATTCTAAAAATTCAACCAAAAACTTATCTCTTAAATATAATACCCTCTAGTTATATTTCAGTCCATCAAGATGTATGGCTTAAATAACTTTAACAAATATAAGCTGCTCGGTAAGATGTTCTATTTATCTTTTCTAGACTTTACTGAATAGTAGCAAATAAACTTAGTGTTAACTGACCAATCTAGTTTCAATAATTTGTAAAGCAAAATATCAATGCAATGAACCATATACTCATTTGACACAGATTTTAATGTGGAAACCCTGTTATTGGAAAAACCAATTGGGATTGGTAACCTAAAATATTTTCACTCTTCTGAAGTGAGCTCGGTGAAGAGCCAACCCTATTAAAGGTTACAATACACACTATTAAGTACGACCTTATTAGAGGATTTAAAACTAAAAGTTTGTCTTTTGACCTAGCACTCACTATGCTATCAACAAGAAAACCTTTTGATACTTTTGAGTATCTCAATACAATAAGGATTGTTAAATCCCACTCGGTTAAGAGATTTTCTGAATCAATGGTTAAATTGATATAGTAAATGATCTGTTCAAAATACAACTTTAACTTGTAGATATTCAGATCTATTATTAGTCCAATAATACCTCTCTGATCAATGTGCACTTTAGTTCCTTTTCTCCTTTTCTTTGTTCTGCTCGGTGAATGCTCTGTCCTTTGTTGCTCGATGTTTGCAAAATTTCTTGGCTCTGTTCTTCAGTTTGTATGATCAAATATACATGAAGAATTCAATCTTCACCAGAATATACTCAACATTCCTCTCTTCATTGTGAATTACTTGACTCTTTATACAGACATGATTAGCCGCTCAATCTCCTTGTTTTTGTCGTAGATCACTTCTTGATCCATAAAAATTGCCGTGCTTTCTTTATCTCGTAAAGCTCTCCTTTAGTTTTATTCTGTAAATCTCTGTGAATAAAACATGCTTTAAATCTCTTCCATGCTTTATTTTAATTGATCATTAAGAATTATTAGATTTGCTGAATTGCAAATCAACCTAAGAAACCTGCATGCAAACACTGTCACGAGAAGAAGCAAGACAGAAGAGAAAGAGAGTTATGGCGGCCAAAAAGGTAGAGAATTGAAAACCATGTTGCAAGAATAAGCTTCTATTAACAACAATAAAATGATTACAATCTCTATGAAGAAATGCAAACGGTGATTCCTTATAAAGGATACCGAAACCCTAAAAGGGAAACTTCTAGGAAATAGAAACTGCCTAAGTGAAACTTAAGCACAAAAAAGTAACTTAATTAATTACTCTAACACCCCCCCTTAAGTGTAACTTAGGGAGAAGCAAAACTGCTAAACTACTGCAGAAAGCAAGAAAGATGGGTCCCGGCAACAAGGCCTGATCAGGTACCCAAAACATAAAGGGAAAAGAAGTCCTAGAGAGAGGAACAAGAATGAGCAAGAAGCATCTCCGAAGCATGTACTAAAAACTCTGTCAAAAGGAACTGCTGGAACCCCCACTAAAGTGCATGACCAGGTAGAGAAGACAAATGTCTAAAGAGCTGATCAATCAAACCAGGAAGCAATAGAACCAACAGGTGAACCCCCCCATAATGCTGAATTGGGAGAGGTGACAGGAACACTGAAATGCAATGCCAAAAACATCTGCAGAAGAAGAACCAGGAACACCAACAGTGTAATAGAAGCACACACACAGGATAAAGGGCAGTGTCACAGACACACAACATGGGCTAATGTCGTGGAAGGTACGCTCACTTGACAAAGGTGGATGTGCCTAAAGTGGCATAAACATTATAACCCCCCATGGCACTTTATAACAGAGTGCGAGTACAACAACCGAACAAGGTGTACAAGATCCCAGAAATGCAAAAGCAGGCACTTTATCTCAGTGCATTTACAAAAAAAAGAATGCATCAGAAGAGCAGACAAGCTCAGAAGTCAGAAAGAAGAGTGAGCTATGAACTCAGAAGAAGAGATCCCCGGACCTGAAGAACCAAGCAATACACCAGAGGGAATAAACTTCCAAACACAGAGGAGTGAAAACCTGGAGTAGAATCTGGAAAAAACACCTCTACCACTGAATAGCACACTGAACCAGCTTTCTGACAATATCTCGTTTGCCAAAAAAGGAGTCCGGATGAGCCAGATATGACTCCCGGAAGGCAAAAATAGACATCAAACTTCAACAGAAAAAAAGCTATTGAAATAGTGGACCTAAAATTCCTAATCACCATAGTC
>MU225509.1:537372-553578 GCA_018584345.1 Thuja plicata | reverse complement strand
TATATATATATATATATATATATCTTATACCACTTTCGATCCAATTACCAAAAAATAAAATTATCTTGAAAAAGCAATGTCAGGTTAGAAAAATATAAGGTCGATTTTCTTGTCATGGAAAAATAGTAAAACTTATTTAAATTTTGTGAAAAAAGTAGAGGAAAGAATCCATGTCAAGATGATGTATTTTATTTATATTTTGGATGAATTGTTAAGATAAAAGTTTATGCCGAATGGAAAAAGTTATATTTCAATACATGTAAAAATTAACTTTTATTTTAAAATATATATATTTATCACAATAGTGAAAAATATATCAATGCACTAACGTTTCAAGTTATCATTATCAATACACATAAAAGCATAAAGAGTGACATGCGATGTAACTGCAATTTTAGCATTTTACCATCGAGTATATTTTAGTGTTTATTTTATTAGAAACCGTATTCAAATAAATTTTATTTGAAAAAAAAAAAAAAACATGAAAAATATTTAAAAATAAACATTTTAAAAGTTTACATTATTTAAAAAGTCTAAACATATGTATGTCACTTTTTAGTGATTCAACTTAAATACTCAAATTAGCGTTCGCCATTTCCTCTATAAAATTGTGGCATGTATTTGTACTTTTACCTTGGGGGATGCATAAGGTCTAGAGGAAGAAGCAAATTTTGTTAGAGTAAAAAGGTATTTGTATTTTCACTTATTAATTAAATAATTATTGATTTAATTATTATTCAATCACCTTTTTATCTCTAGTTTACTTAAGCTAAACTTTAGGCATGTAATAATTAATTCTTTTATTAATTATTCATGCAACAAGTTTCTCCACCTTCTTGTGTTCATCTCCTTTATAAGGATTGATCTCTTTGTAATTATTATTCCCTTTGAATGAATATTTTATCTTTCAAATCATCGTAAGTTATGTCTCTAATATTTACTTTTGTAATAGGTTTTTTGCATACAGTGGATCTTGGTGGTTGAATTCTAACATGGTATCAGAGCCTTGTTGTTGCAGTCTGTTCCTAAGTTTTTGAAGGTTTTTGGAGCTCCGAGGGTTTCAAGCTTTTCAACATTTTTTGTGTGGATCTAAGGGGAAATTTTTTCAGAGCACTTTGAGCACAAACTAACCTCACGAATGAGCTCAAAATGCCCCAAAACCCCTATTTCCATATAAGACATGCCTAATTTGGACACAAGTGAATTTTGAGGCAATTTTTCTTGTCTATATAGCCTTTGCACACAAATCGAGAAAAATATTAAAAATGAAATATTAAAAATCAATATTTTATTGATTTTTGATGGTTTTCTCCACCATCACCAGTGCTGGATGGTGGAACTGCCCGCGCCACCCAACGGCCATCAGCTCACCACCGAGTAGCCCCCGCGTCGCCCACAGATCACTGCCGGCCACCGACAGCTCCGTCAAGTGGCCTCCAATTACTGACATCTCTGCTAGCCTCGACCTCATAGCCTGCAACACCACTAGCAGCTTAATTGCAGCCCTCGACAGGCCTAACCCACCAACGCTGCGGTCACATTGGTGACCAGGAGCTCCGACTCCCAGCCCCTTGCACGCGCCATATGGCCAGGGCCATAGTTTTTAAGCCCTAGGGGCTTTAACAATATTTTTTAAGCCTTTTTACCCCAGGGTTGGTTTTTTTGCTCTAACATGAGCAAACAAAGGCCATTTTTTGACTTCCTTATATTGTTGGAAAGCGCTTTCTGAGGTGGACATTTTTTAGAGGTTTTAATCCCAATTTTTTTGTTTCACTCGCTTTTTTTTAGTCAAAGAGAGACCTTCTTTTCAGTGCTTCCAGGCCTCTAGAATGAGCATACAAACTCCATTTTTTTCTCACGAACAAGCGTTGGAAAGCTCTTGATGAGCTCTCTTCAAATCTGAGACTTAGTTTTGGAAAAATTGATCAAGAATTTTAATCATTCATTTTGAAGCCTTTATTGCACAGTTTCTTCTTCTAGCTTCTCAATTGTAATGTGGTTTAGTTTCTCTCTTTGTGGGGGGTGTTTATTTCTAGTTTTTTGTCATTTATCTCAGCAAAACTAGAACACTCAAAAACATAAAAAAAAAAAAATACAAACCCTTCTGCATCTTCTGTCTAGTTCTAAAAGATAACTAAAAAATAGGCAAGTAGTATGACAATGGCAGATTCAACATCAGTTGAGCTTCCCACTCCACATAATTTCAATTTGTGGAAATCCCGTATGAATAGACTTCTCCAGTAACGTGGGTTATGGTCTTGTTTAGACATCAATCAACCAGTTTTGGCTCATCCTTACAAGGTCATGCAACACATGAACAAGATGGATGAGGCCATGGGTGTGCTTTCTCCACATGTTTCAGATAGTTTTCTCTTTCATCTTGATTGTTGTGATACCCCTCTTGATATGTGGGAGAAGTTTCTGTCTCTCTTTGGCATAGTCAATGAGTTCTGGGCACTTCAGATTGAGGCATAATTGATAGTAATGGGTCCTGAGACATTTTCTTCCATTCATAATTTCTTGATACAATTCAAATCTACCAGGTCTCTCTTACAGGGTTGTCAAAAAAATAAGACAGATACATAGTACATTTACATGATTCTTTCTAAGATTCATTGTCCTTTTCAGATATTTTCTTCTACCTTCCATTCCACCATGGATGCTTTGAGATTTACCTTCCCTACTTTTGATGTTTTCTATGATCATTTGACTCATGAGCAAGCCAATCTATCTCATCTTGATTCTCTCACAGGATCCAAGAACCAAGCATTGGTTGCCCAAACATCTAAGGAGAAACTGAAGCCCAAGAAAGATTCAACAGGAAGTGAGAGTTCCTCCAAGCCACCTCCTAAGTCTGATTCTAAATCACATTCCCATCCCAAATAGGGGAAATCTCCAAAGTCTGGTGAGTCTTCCTCCAAGACTATTAGGTCCATCGGTGATCCTTGCAGTTTTGTGGCAAGGAAGGACATCCAATTTCTAGGTGTTGGAAATAGTTAGAGGCTTTAGAGGTAGCTATGCAGAAAAATCATATCACCTCACCTCAACCATCTTCCTCTTACACATGGAAAGGATATGCGCTTTCTGCATGATCTTTTCCTTTTGGTGCCACTTGGATTATTGATTCAAGTGCTTCTCACCACATGTCTCACTCTCAACAACTAGTCACCACAGTTGCCCACAGTGATACTTCACATATTGCCGTTGGTGACTCCACATAGCTTGCAATTACAGGTTCCGATACTGTCTCATTCTCCTTAGGTTGTCTATAGGATGTACTTCTTGTTCCTGACATTTTGACAAACCTCCTTTTAGTTTTTTAGATTTTCCATTTTGGCTCTAGGAAGACAGTTGATTTCTCACCACATGATGTGCTTATTTGAGACCTCCATGATATTGATACAATTGTGGCTACTGGCAGTGTAGATCCTCAGTCTCGCTTATATAGATTTGATGGCTTCAAGAGTTTAGATGCTTCTGGGGTCTCTCTTGTGGCACATGCAGATACAATGAGAAGACTTTGGCATGAGCATTTTGGCCATTTCAATTACAAATACTTACAACAGATGAGTACACAAGCACTTGCGAGTGGACTTCCTCTACTTTCCTATACTGATGGTGTATGTCAAGGTTGTGCTCTTGGAAAACATCAAAGGGATCCTTTTCCGACAGGTCACTCCACTCGTGCTAAGAAACCTTTGGATCTAGTACACAGTGATGTGATGTCATTTTCAACTCCTTTATTTTTCAGGGGCTCACTATGTGCTTACTTTCATTGATGAATTCTCCAGGCGTACTTGGGTATATTTTCTCAAGTACAAATCTAATGTCTTTGATACCTTTTGTGTTTTCAAGACATTTGGGTAGGAGAAATACAGTCTTTTTATTAGGAGGATACACACTAATAATGGCGGAGCATGTGAATCAGGATTTTAGATATTTTTATACCGAGGATGGTTCACAACATCAATTGATAGTTCCACACACCCCTCAACAGAATGGTGTTTCTGCGAGAAATAATAGAACTTTACGGGAGATGACCAATTGTATTCTTCAATCACGTGATATGTAACCTTATTTTTGGGCCGAGGAAATCAACTGTGCCAACTATATTTAGAATTGGATGCCTCATAAGGCATTACGACATATAACTCCTAAGGAGGCTTGGTCTTAGATGCAGCCTTATGTTTCCACATTTTGAGTTTTTGGTAGTGAGGCTTGGGCATTTATTCTACATGCTCAAAGGAAAGCCATGGAG
This sequence comes from Thuja plicata, assembly GCA_018584345.1. Taxonomy (NCBI): domain Eukaryota; kingdom Viridiplantae; phylum Streptophyta; class Pinopsida; order Cupressales; family Cupressaceae; genus Thuja; species Thuja plicata. Next base: position 549,320 of record MU225509.1, on the reverse strand, counting down.
AGGAAGAGATGATCACTCATATTTGTTGTCTATTGTAAGGATGTCAAGGCATACAGGTTGTTTAATCCTAATTTCAGGGAGGTCTTGTTTTGACGGGATGTCCAGTTTGATGAGTGCTATCCTCTGATGGATTCTCCATCACTAGCTTCTCCCTCACTATCTACTCCTCCATCTTCATCTCTTGACAATTATTTTTCTCTTGATGATGATGATGATGATGATGATCCACCATCTGCACCACCACCAGCTAAAGTTGTGCCCTAGTAGAACCATTTTATAGTTGATGCAGCAGGTTCTTTGGCAGGTGATCATATAGATAGATGTTGTACTCAACCTTAGACATTTGGTTCTAGCCTTCCATTTCAGATGGCCCTCAAAGTTTTCAGAGGTGACATGTCACACAAAGTGGGATAGGGCTATGGATGAGGAGTATTCTTCTTTGATGAAGAATCATACTTGGGATTTGTGTTCTCTTCTGAAAGGGAGAAAGTTGGTTCAGTGTCGGTGGTTGTACCATACCAAGTATGTTGCTGATGGTTCTATTGACAAGTATAAGGCTCGTCTTATTGCAAAGGGGTTTTATTGGGTGGAGGGTATTGATTACTCTGAGACCTTTTCTCCTGTTGCCAAGATGAATTCCATTCACCTTGTACTTTCACTTGCAGCTTCACATGGGTGGACAGTATTTTAGATGAATGTGAAGAGTGCTTTCTTGCATGGATACCTCTAGGAGGAGATATATATGGAGCAACCCCTTGGTTTTGTGAAGGACTCTTCCTTAGTTTGTAGGCTTATAAATTCAATATATGGTCCCAAACAAGCTCCTCAGACTTGGTATGAGAAGATAGAACCTTTCTTGCTTTCTATATACTATACATGTTGCCATTCTTACCACATAATGTATCTTCAACATCAGGGGATTGATAATGTCATACTTGTGCTCTATGTTGATGATCTTCTCATCATAGGTATCTCATCCTCTATGATTTAGGATATACAACGAGCATTGATGGAGCAGTTTGAGATGAATGATCTCAGTCTTCTGCATTATTTTTTGGGCCTACCGATTATTCAGTCTTCCATGGGATTTAACTCCTTTAGTAGAAGTATGCTCTTGATATGCTTGCTTGCAAGCCTGCACCTATACCATTTTAGTATGGTGTTGTGATGTCTTCCATATGTCCTACAACTTCAGTAGACTCCATTTTGTATAGACAGTTGATTGGTAGCTTGTTGTATTTGAGACACACCTATCTTGATCTTTCCTTTGTGGTTGGACTTGTCTCTAGGTTCTCCCATGATCCTCGTCAGAGCCATTGGAAAGCTGCAAAATATATTTTATGGTATCTTTGGGGCACTACACATTATGGTATCCACTATGCATCAGGTTGCCCACACATCATTGGCTTCACTGATTCAAATTGGGCTGGTGATGCTAATGATCGACGATCTACTTCTGGCTTTGCATTTTTCCTTGGTTCAAGTCCTATCACATGGTCTTTCAAGAAGCAGACTGCTACTACATTATCATCTACAGAGGCTAAGTACCGAGAAACGATGTTATAAAGTCAAAAGATTTTATGGCTTCGACAGTCTATGACTGATTTTGGGTTTCCTCCTGATAGTCCCACTATTATTTGGTGTGACAATCAGAGTGCCATACACATTTCCCACAACCCAGTGGAGCATCAACACACAAAACACATTGATATCCACATGCACTTCATCATATAGTTGATTCAGGATGGTGCTCTCATCTTGGAGTACATACCTACAGAGGAGTAGGTTGCAGACATCTTCACTAAACCTTTGGCATCTCCGTGCTATCTTCAGTTGTGTGCTCTGCTACAGGTGAAGGAAGTTGTCCTTGGGGGGGTCTCAGTGAGGAGAGGTCTTCCTTCCTTCATGTTTTTTTCAAAATGCTTTTCCATCTCTTTTTGGAGTAGAGTTTTTCCCATGTGGTTTTCTCTATTTCTCCACTTTAGAGAGATTTGATTATGATTGGGTACTTGATCAAGCCTTGTTGTCGGGACCCAAATTTACTGCTTTCAATAATTGTTTCTAGGTTTTTATCTTCTCCCTATATTTATCTTAAGGGGGCGTGTTAGAGTAAAAAGGTATTTGTATTTTCACTTATTAATCAAATAATTATTGATTTCATTATTCAGTCACCTTTTTTTATCTCTAGTTTACTTAAGCTAAACTTTAGGCATGTGATAATTAATTCTTTTATTAAGTATTCATGCAACCTAGGTTTCTCCACCTTCTGGTGTTTGATATCCTTTATAAGGATTGATCTCTTTGTAATTATTATTCCCTCTATGAATGAATATTTTATCTTTCAGACCATTCTGAGTTTTGTCTCCAATCTTTGCTTTTGTAACAGGTTTTTTGCATACATTGGATCTTGGTGGTTGAATTCTTTGAATTCTAACAAATTTTCTCCATGCTTGCACTTTCTCTTTCAAAGTTTCTCCATCCCCATTCATGCACTCTTTACTTTCCTTTGATATCTTCACCTTTTGATTTCTTTGTCAAATTCAAATTGCTACAATGTTGTCTTGTCTTTACAGTTGTTATTTGATATCATCCCAAAGGAAAATAAAATGTCATCCTTACAATGCGTAAAAAAGTAGCCTCACAAGTCTTCAATTTCACTACATTATCTTTTAACAATAGATCATTTGCATCCTTTGGTTCTTTCATTGCAATCTCAATTGAACTTTTTGCACTTTCTTTCTATGTTGCAATCTCTTTCACTAAGTCTGCATTTTGACCATCAATATGCCCTATTGAATTGGACTTTTCCTTTAATTGCACATTTACCTTTGCAAACATAGAGTTGTCTTCCTCTTCATTTCAATTATCATCTTCAAAATGAGAACATGAACTATATTTTATCCCTCATTGAACTCTGAACGACTTTGAGTATGATCTTTCCTCAAATCATCCTGATGACCAAAGTTTGAGCTTTCTAAACTCTGAAAATTGATATCTTTATTACTTGTCACTTGGTAATCTTCTTCCTTAACATCTACAAAATGTTTGTAGTATTCATTATCATATTCATTCTTTTCTACAATGCCTTCCAAAAGACATGACTCTGTTATAGACGTGTCATCTTTGACTTCTTTCATATTCCCCACAATCACAACAACATTAGGAAAACAATTCTTTTCTAATGCATCCATTCTTCTTGCAATCATGTTTAACTTCTCATAGAGATTTTTTTTGTTTCTCCACTTCATCCTAGTTTTCATCCGAAGATGAAATTATTATGGGTCTTCTTACACTAATCCTCATCCTTCTTACTGCTGCATTTTGTTGTACTTACTCTACAATCTTCTTCTCTCCTCTACCGACAGGTCCTAACACTGATTGCCTCACATTTTACAGTCTACTCATGAAATTAAAACCTCTATCTCTGATACCATTTTGATGAAAAATAACATCCACAATAAAATAAATGTATACCAATTCTACCCTCAAGGGTGAGAGAGCTTAGAAAGAAAAGACTAACTCATTAATTTGCCAGGAACAAAACCATGACAAAGTTGAACCCAAATAAATAGCTAATACCAAATCATCTCTAGAAATATGGGGATAGGAAAATAACAAAACAAAAATATCAATGAGCACTTTTTTATTTATTGCAAATGAGAAAGAAAAATTACAAGACATCTATATCAATCTTATTCATAGATTTCAGGCTCAAAACCTCTTCTTAGACTAGCATTCCTTCCTCACAACCGTTCACCTTAGATTGAATCTTCTAAGAGTAGACCTCTCTGATCTTTATCATCACAACCTTATATCTCGACTCATTTTTTTGCCTCAAACCCCCCCCCCTTGTCCTTAGATAAATCACTCTTGTATTGATTCCCTTCTTTTTCAAAAGTATTATAGCTTCTCTACCCACTGCCAAAGTTGATTTCAACCAACTTTAATCAAAATGAAATATGGAAGCAAGAAAATTAAGTTTTGTCAATGCTCTTGCATCAACAATGATCTATAGACTTAAGGAATCATGGTCCCTTTTTAGAGTGATTAAGATGCTTAGGAGAATAAAAACTATGATGGTTGCACTTTATGTACTAGTGATTCATTGACACTACGTGGAGCCATTTGAGGGTCACAATTTATATTAAAATGCTAAATTGGGAAATTAAATGGGTCAATATCTTAGCTTTAGAACTCAGGTGGATTTCCAAACTTGATGATGAATATAGCTAAATCATTTTGGTATGGAAACATAGGTAGGTTGGGTGTGCTCATTGTTTAGAATTTTGTGTTGAACTATTAATATCTCTAAGTTGATCTCATATACCAATCACGTGGTTTGCATATATGATTTGGGTGATTTACACTTATGCTCTCTATTCCACTAGAATATCGACTTCTTGCTATAAATGGGAATGGATGAAAGATAGAAAAACCAAGCCCAACTTCATCAAAGATTATGAGATTTGTAAATATATTTTTACATTAGTTTGTTCTTTAAAAATGAATCCAAAATTAAATAAAAAATGACATTAACATACAATTTTCACCATCATACTAAAATATCATAGCAACTTTAGTTTTTGAAAATGTTTAATCAATTCACATTTCAACATCACACAAAAAGATCATGGTAACTTTAATTTTTGAAAAATGTTCAATCAATTAAAATATAAACAAGATAAGACTAAATTTACAAGAATGCATATAAATGACAATGAGCGAAGATCAAGAGATGAACCCATCTTCACATAATCCTACCATCATATGATTTACCTAGATAAAGGGAATGATAATATACAGGTAATGAATGCCTTTTCTAAATATAAGGGCCATAATAAACAAAACATAAATGAATGAGATAAAGACTAAATTTTAAAAAATGTGTATAAATGAATATGAATGGAAGATTTAAAAACAAATACATCTTGACATTTGTCTATATATTATTATATTAGAATATTCTTTAAAAAGAATCCAAAACTAAATGAAAATGAACATAAACATACAAATTTCACCTTTAGATAAATAAATTATATCATGGCAATGTTAGAGCATGGATATTAGTTGCTTTAGGCACACTTGCATATCTTGCTTTAATTAATTATGTACATGCTAGAGAATATTCTCATGCATAATTAAAACACATGCTTGCACATTAGTGCTCTAGCTTAAGTTCACTTAATGAGTCTAAATTTATCTTAGTCTAATTTTAGTTAGGCTCTAGTTTGCACATTGTGCATGTTATACACTTCTAGTTTGCATATCTTAGCTTTAGTTTGCTATTTTTAGTTTGAGTTAGCTTTTCTATTTTTAGATCTATTGCTTTCTATAAAAACAATTGATCTCTTCATTGTAATTAATCTTGCAAATTGTAATCCTTTTGCTTTTGAGAGATATAAAAATTATCTTCTTGCTACCCTTGCTTATGGAAAGTGTTTTCATTTTCCGTTTGATCCTAGTTGCTTGTGTTGCAAACTTTAACATACAACTTCAAAATTTGCAAAATGTTTAATCAATTCAAGTATAAACGAGATAAGGCTAAATTTACATAATGCATATAAACAAGAATGAGTGAAGATCAAGAGATGAAGCCACCTTCACACAATTCTACCCCTATACAATTTATCTAGATAAGGGAATGACAATATTTAGACAACATATGCCAAATTGTGGAAATATTTGTAAAAATGAATGAAACAAGACTAAATCTACCAAACAAAATGTATACAAATGAAAATAAATGAAAGATAAAAATAAACAAGCCCAACATAACATTTGTCTACATATTGTTGCATTAGAATATCCTAAATACAATTTTCACCATTACACAAATACCAATGATAAACAAGAGTATGCTTAGAGTATTTGTCTATATATTATTACATTAGAGTATTATTTAATAATGAATGCAAAACTAAATAAAAATTGACATGTACATAGAATTTCATCATTACATAAATAATATCATATCATGGCAACTTCAAATTTTGAAAAATGTTTAATCAATTCAAATATAGACGAAATAAGATTAAATTTATAAGAATGCATATAAATGAAAATTCAAATATAGACGAAATAAGATTAAATTTTCACCATTACACAAATACCAATAATAAACAAGAGTAAGCTTAGAGTATTTGTCTATATATTATTACATTAGAGTATTTTTTAATAATGAATGCAAAACTAAATAAAAAAGGACATGAACATAGAATTTCATCATTACATAAAGAATATCATATCATGGCAACTTCAAATTTTAAAAAAGGTTTAATCAATTCAAATATAGACAAAATAAGATTAAATTTATAAGAATGCATATGAATGAAAAAAAGTGAAGATCAAAAGATGAAATCATCTTCACACAATCCTATCCCTATAGGATTTGTCAATATCTAGATAACAAATGCATTTTAAAAAATAAGGGTAATAATAGAAAAAAAAACATATAATGTAAAATATGTGTAGAAATAAATGAAATAAGAATAAATTTACAAAAATGTGTATAAGATACATAACAAGCCCAACTCAACTTTTGACATTTGTTTTCACATTATTGTATTAAATATTCTTTACAAATAAAAGCCAAAATTGACATTAACATATAACATTCACCATTACACAAGAATATCATAGCAACTTGAATTTTTGAAAATGTAAAATCAATTAAAGTATAGTGTGTGTGGCTCCGTGAGATAGATAGTGATGAGATAAGAGGCCAATTGGTGGTGTGGTGGAGATTGCGCTTATCCACTGAAAACCTCACCCTTACAAGAATCAATTTTGCCCCAAATATCAGACTACTAACCCCTGTGCCAGAAGACCCAAGAACAGAGAGACAGACTAGAAAATGGCAGGAGTTTCAGTTCCAACAGGGCTAATGAAGCCCATAGCAGGGAGATCCATGGCCTGCAGAACACCATGCCCGGCGAAAAGGCGAGTGATGTGCTCAGCTCAGTCGGGGGAATCAGAATCGAACAACAAGGGCATGATCGCATTCGGGAAGAAAATGTCGACAGCCCTAGCTTTGGCAGCGGTGATGACGAGCGGAGCGGCGGTGGGATCAGCGCAGGCGGACATTGCAGGCCTCACTCCCTGCAAGGAATCGAAGGCGTTTCAGAAGAGGGAAAAACAAGCCCTAAAGAAGCTCGAGAACAGTTTGAAGGCTTATGCACCAGATAGCGCTCCTGCCCTAGCAATTAATGCCAGTATTGAGAAGACGAAGCGCCGATTCGACAATTACGGGAAAGATGGGCTTCTATGCGGCACCGATGGGCTGCCCCATTTGATTGTGGATGGGGATCAGGCCCATTGGGGCGAATTCATCACTCCTGGTCTTCTGTTTCTGTATATTGCTGGGTGGATTGGGTGGATTGGGCGCTCATACCTCATTGCTGTGCGCTCTGAGAAGAAGCCCACCCAGAAGGAGATCATTCTTGATGTTCCCCTTGCGGCACGCATCTTCTTTAGAGGTTTCATCTGGCCTCTTGCTGCTGCCAATGAGTTAATCAGTGGCGAGCTCATTGAGGATGATGCCAACATCACTGTTTCTCCCAGATAATTTCAATTTCTACTCCACCCTTTTGTATTTTGATCCTTCTCTGTTCTTTTCTTTTGGACTTCATGCTGGTATTTCTGTTTCTGTTACAGATGCTCTGTAACTTCTGAAAATGTGTATTCTGGCTTCTTTCATGCTCTTACCCTGCATTATATTACCTGAGTTTTACTTATACATGTTACATTAAGTTTGACAGTGAAGTGATCACACCCACAGGGTCTCTGGAATTTTTTGTTTCAGTCAAATTATTAAAGAGATTTGGGTTCGCTGTTGCTTAGATCTTATTTCCATGTTTCTGTGAATTTAGACTTAACACATCCACTGGGTCGTTTTTTTGGTTTCTGAGTCAAAGTCTTACAAAGAATTGGGTGCACTATAGTTTACATCTTATATCCTTTTTTTCTTACTTTGAACAAGCTAAATGGATTATTCTTGATAAATAATTTTTTCCTTAAAGTTATCCATCATCATCATAATGGTGGATTATAAAATAATGTTGATACAATCAGATTTTAAAATATATATAATATAAAATTAGTAGTATTATGGATTGTGGAAATCTAATATCATTAATCTACTAGCAATCATATCTTAAGGTGCAATGGGTACGCCGAAGAGATATTGAAGGTCGATTAGGGAAAAAAATTGGTCCATCTTTTTGCATATTTACCTTTCAATTAGAAAGATGGTCATGATCCATTACCATAAACTTTAACCTTAAACCTTATCACAAGCATTAAATCATAATCTAACCATAATTCTAATCGTAAACGGGATCACAATCCAATCTGCACACAACCCTTAGCCTAATCTTGTCATAAACTTAAATCATTATCCTAACCCTAACGGTAATAAAAACCCCACCTTTAACCATAAAACTAACCATTTCCTAAATTAACCTCAATCCTAACCTTAACCCTAACCTAATCAAAATTGTAATCTTAACAGTAGTATTAATCATTATGTAACTCATTACCGTAACCATAATTGTAAACCTAAACCTAATTCACATACCTAACTCTAACCCTAATCCTAACCCTAACCTAAACATTAAGAGTTAATCCTAAATAAGATCATAACGCAAACTATATACCCTATCCTAACCCTAACCATAGCGTAAACCTAAACTCTTGTCCTAACCATAATCTTAAATATTAACCCTAACCAAAACTCTAATCCTAACCATAATTACAATCTTGATATAAACTTTAAATCTAACCCTAATCGTAATCCTAAACCCTGATCCTAACCCTAATGGTAAAACTAACAATGATATAAATCTTAATCCTGACCATGATCCTAGCTATAATCCTAATCCTAAACTCTATAACATAATCTATATTCTAACTGTGAACTCTAACCATAATCAAAATCCTAGCATGTATTAGAATAAAAAATTAGATATATTAAAAATAGGAAATATATCTTTTAATTTAATATATATTTAATTTAATTTTACCATACATAATATAATAGTTAATAATATATAATTAAAATATAAAATAATAATAAATTAATAACTGTATATATATTTATATATTACAAATAACTTGATATTAATAATAATTATTTTACCTTATTAAAAGAAATAAAAAAGGTTAAGTTTAAAAAGGTAAAAATATATTAAACAATTAATTGCATTAAAAAGTGAATACTTGTTTTCCAATTAAGTAAAAGAATGAATAAGTAATAAATTTCCATCCGGAAAGGTGCAAAGGCGCAAATTTGTAAATAGTTCGCATGTGAGACGGGCACGTCATATGTGACAAATAAGAGCTTATAATACTCTATCGACAAGTGAAATCGGAGCGGGTAAAAAGTTTACAGATATAGGACGTGGCAACTAAGTGACTAAATGATCGATAAAGATGGAATACCATTTAAGATGTAAATAAAAACAATAAAATCTAACGGCGTTCATACATGCAAATCTTGCATAATGTGTAGAAGATTTTGGAGCGTTGGTTTTGCAACTTCAGAAAAGGAACGCCTTCGGCGTAATAAAGGACTTCTAGCTATTAGATATGTGAATATGATTCTTTAGAGGGAAACCTTGTTCAAATATAGTTTCAATCAGATTTAATGTCTGATAGAATTACAATTAAATATAATTATATCAGTTATGTAATGCTCTGCATTAGCATTATAGTCAGATTATAATCTGGACTGTAATGTTAATACAGATCACTCTTAATAGTTAATTATGTTTATTGTTCTAGAAAATCTTCCTATGCAGATTGATCTTGTCTAGAGATTATCAGTTAAGAGATGTTAAGTAAACTAATCACATTAGTTAGTAATTAATGTGCATCGTGAAGAGTCATGATCCTCAAAGTTGCTAACCCTTTGTATAATATATATGCTTGATTGGAATGAGGAATCAATCAATCACAAAGGCCATTGCATTCCTTAGTCCATCAACAAGAGCAGACTATTCACTTACCTATTCATCCTATATTCCCAACATGGTATCAGAGCCAAGTTAAGGAAAAGTGAATAAAATATCAAGCAAGCCAAGACATCGGCGATTTGCAGGTTGCACAAGAGTATCGGCAATCTGAAATCTTGCACCAGGATATTGGCGATCTGCAACTTGTCCAAGGAAATCGGAGATCTGCATTCTTAGACATTGGCGATCTGTATTAAGTAAAATCTGGATCGTAGCATCTAACCTCACTACAATCAGATCAAGGAAAATAAATCGCAGTCTATAAAATCGACGACAGAAAAATAAATTGCAGTATATAAAATCGACGACAGAAACATAAATCACAGTTTATAGACGACAAAGAACTATTAAATAATAGTTTATAAGTTGACGATAGAGACACATTAAAACTGCAGTCATCTAAATTGACGGTTGAGATTCATATAATCATAGTTCTTAGAATGGACGAAAAGGATATATAAAATCATCAGGAAGTTTAATACTTGGGTTTCTTAAACTATGGCTCACACACTCAGGATGGAGGACAAACTTGAAGGAGCCCCAAACTTCGTATCTTGAAGATTCAAATCAATACTCTGATGCAAGAACTAGAACTAGAATCCTACATAGAGGAAGAACCCAAAATACCTGAAGATGAGACAAAAAAAACAATCTGGAAAAGATGAAACAATAAAGCCAAGAAGCTAATCATTGACTTAGTTAAAGACTCAATATTACCAAACATATTGAGGTTTACATATGCTTATGAGATTTATAAAACCATTCAAAATACATTTGAGATAAATACTGCAAGCAGGATATTAACTCTAAAACAACAAACGATGAATATCAAAATGAATAAGGGAGAAATAATATCTTACTTTCTAAGAATCACTTAAATAAGGGATCAACTATTCTCCATCGGTAATACAGTTGATGATGTTGATCTTTCCCTAATTGCTCTAAGGGGATTACCTTTATCATGGGAGTCATTTATTCAATGTATCAGTGGAAGGCATCCTTTGCCTAAATTCGACCAACTCAAAAATGATTGCTTACAAGAGGAAACTCGGTTGATATCTAGAGGGATTGGACCAAATAAGGGAAGCGAGATTCAAGCACTACAAACAAATACTTTCAACAAGAAGTTCTTCAAGAGGAAATGAAACAATTTTTTTTTCTAATAATGCCAACTTCTCAAATAAATCTTATAAGAAAGACAAATCGAAGGTTCAGTGTTACATATGTGACAAATATGGGCACACTCATAGAGAATGTCCTACTAGAAATAAAGGACAAGCAAATATAGCTGAAAGCAAAGAAGATAATTCACTATTCTTTCTAGCATTATCAAGTGAACTTAATACAAATAAGAACACCTGGATAATTGACAGTGGAGCTTCTAGACACATAACTGGATTCAAGAATCAGTTTGAAGATCTTGAAGGACATTCTTCTGAAGAAGTCACCATTGGTGATAACTCCACCTACCCCGTGAAAGGAATTGGGACTTGTTCAATCAAACTAGGAAGCAGGGTAACATTACATCTAAAAGATGTTCTGTTTGTACCAGGAATTAAAAGGAACCTAATCCATTTCAGGGCTAGCTGATCAAGGATATATAGTCACATTTAATGAAGATAAAGTTCTTCTTTGGCCTAAAAATTCAAATAAAAAAATGCTGTAACAATAGGATCTAGAGATGGTAGCTTATATAAACTACTTTGCGATCAAAAAGTTGCATTAAACCATGAAATTTCTTGTAACACTGAATTATGGCATAAGAGGTTAGGTCACCTAGGTTATAGTCCTCTACCTATCATAAAGAAAACAACCTCAAGAATACCTAATATAGAATCAAAATACTCTGGCATTTGTAAAGGTTGTGCACTAGGAAAAAATATTAAAAGTTCATTCCCTTCTAGTGAACACAAGTCTAAAGACATTTTAGAACTTATT
>MU225509.1:521922-535704 GCA_018584345.1 Thuja plicata | reverse complement strand
AAATCAAGAAAAGTACACCACTGATATCTTAACTAGATTTGGAATGATGGATTGTAAACCTTTAGCAACTCCTATGGAAACAAACTTAATCAAACTTAAAATGGAAGCAGAAGGTTTAGAACCTGCACATCCTACAATATATAGACAGATAGTTGTCTTTCTCATGTATCTTGTTAACACTCGTCCTGATATTTGTTATGCAACTAATGTATTAAGTCACTTTATGTGTGAACCTAAAAGGATACATTTAATGGCTGCAAAACATATCTTAAGATATTTAAGAGGAACTATTGGACTTGGACAAAATATGAAAATGTTGAGATTCAGCTACACGGATATACAGACTCCGATTGGGTCGAAAGTCCAACTGATCGTAAAAGTACTACTGGATGTTGTTTCAGTCTTGGGTCAGCCATGGTTTCTTGGTTCAACAAGAAACAATTAGCAGTTGCGCAAAGCTCAACTGAAGCAGAATACATGGCAGCCGCCATGGGAGCACGGGAAGCAGTATGGTTAAGGAAATTACTGTTTGGCTTATTTGGAGAACCCTTGAAATCTACTATTATCCATTGTGATAATTAAAGTTGTATCAAATTATCAGTGAATCCTGTCTTCCATAACCGATCTAAACACATTGAGATTCCATATCATTATATAAGAGATATGGTAGATCAAAACATCATTAAGTTGATGTATATTAGCACTGAAGAACAAAATGCTGACATATTTACCAAACCCCTTGCAAGAGTGAAAATAGAATACTTCAGGAGCAAACTTGGTATGATTAAATATAAATGAGAAAATTAGAACCAAGTTCTATTATTATGTGTAATTTATTCATGAATAAATAAACAAAATATTGCAATATTTAACTTGATGTTTTGATAAGGTGACGATCTTCTATGTGTTAAGGGTACTATTTCAAGGTGACGATCTTGTTAATAGTTAACCAAGTGTCAAGAATGACTTTATCAAAGTTAATGATCTAGATTGCGCCGAATATCTTGAACACTATGATATTACTTGTTGTGTAATAACCATATCATGGCTAGACAACATTAAGTTGTTGGTTTCAAATTGTCATGATGTGTTCCGGACTCTATCAAATATTATGTTCATGGCTAGACAACATTGAGTTGTTGGTTTTAAATTGTCATGACTGAGAGTTTGACTTAAACCTTCTTTTACTAAGAGGGAGTGTTGAAATATAGTTTCAATCATATTTAATGTCTGATAGAATTACAATTAAATAGAATTATATCAGTTATGTAATGCTCTGTATTAGCATTACAGTCAGATTATAATATGGATTGTAATGTTAATATAGATAACTCTTAATAGTTAATTATGTTTATTGTTCTAGAAACTCCTCCTATGCAGATCGATCTTGTCTAGAGATGATCAGTTAAGAGATGTTAAGTAAACTAATCATATTAGTTAGTAGTTAATGTGCATCATGAAGAGTCATGATCCTCCAAGTTGCTAACCCTTTGTATAATATATATGCTTGATTGGAATGAGGAATCAATCAATCACAAAGGCCATTGCATTCCTTAGTCCATCAACAAGAGCTGATTATTCACTTACCTATTCATCCTATATTCCTAACAAACCTTTCTAACTAAGAGTTATGGATTGAGGGTTACATATTCTAATAAATAAAGCTTTTATTGAATCGTGAATAAGTATAAAATTCTTTTTTAAGATTATATGAATTTGATTTTCTCTTTCTAAAGTACATTATGGATTTTACTTATACAAGTTATATGTCATTATAATATCAGGGTTGAACATTTTTTTAAAAGTCAAATTCTCAAATAGATTTGGGTGCTCTATTGTTTAGATCTTGGGAATGGTATACAAACTCGTAGAATTTCTGAATGAAAACTCTCTTTGATTAACTAGAGCCAAAAAGAATAGAGGTAGTCTCATCATTTCTACAAAATAATATGTGAATATTTCTTAGAAGTTATGACAAAGTTTTTACTTCTGTTCTTTTATCTGGTATTGATCTTGTTGAAAATTTTGGTTGGCTTGTAGGAGAATTTTCTTGTCTTAACTACTTTGAAGGACTAATAAGCAAGAAATTTACTATTAATATCACAAATAAATAGATCCAATTCATTCTACCTTTGAAATTTAAAAAGATTTTACTCAATACAAATGTACTATACCTTCAACAAAGACAAATTCAACAATAACAATGTTACAAGCTGAAGGAATTCCAACCTTGGCAATATTACAACCACCAAGAAATCAATGTATGAGGTCAATCATGATGCATCACATGCCAAAAGTCTAATTTAACTAGTGACTCTTAAAAGATACCAATAAGTCAAAAAATTGTAGAATTCGAAGAAACAATGAAGAATTCAGAATTAAATAAATAACTGAAAAACATAAAACAAAGTACATGAGATTTATTGTGGTTTGACAAATTGCCTACATCCACACTGAGGAGAGGAGCTTTATTAATTGTCCAAAACAAAATTACATTGCAATACAACAAAAACAACATAAATAGGATGTACAAATACAAGTAAGCCCAGCAACCAACACTTGGAGGGAAAATTATAAGACTGTTGGCCTTCAACTCTACAATCTCCCACCTGATGGCTAATGAACACTACCATTGATCAAACATTCCCTAGCTCGCCTTGCTGATTTACCTCTTCTTTACAAGCCCAAGAGAAGTCCTAGAACATTCGAACTTCTCCTTGGGTACAACCTTGGTCAAAATATCTGCCAGATTGACCTTTGTGTCAATTTTAACAACCTTCAATCTGCCCTCTTCAACCATATGTCACACAAAATGAGCATGAATATCAGTTCTGAGATAGGTGATTGTGAGCCATAAAAAAAGCACTACAACTGTCACAAAAAAAAACATAATCACTTTGTTGATCTTTCAAATCACTAAACAAACGCTATAACCAAATCATCTCCCTAGCACCTTCGGAAAGTGTCAAATATTTAGCTTCAGCAAAAGAAAGAGCAATGAAATGTTACAGCCTCGAGGCCTAACTAATGGCAGCCCCAACAAATATGAAGGCATAATAAGTAGTAGAACTTCGTTTCTCTAAATCTTCGGCAAGATCAGAATCAATGAATCCTTGCAACTGTACATTATTGCCACCAAAACATAGACAATAATCACAAGTGCCTTTTAGATATTTCAATATCCATTTAACAAATTCCCAATGAGTCTTCCAAGGATTACTCATGAATCTACTCACAACTCCCACTGCATGAGCAATGTCGGGATGTGTAGAAACCATAACATACATAATGCTACCAACTGCTGATTTGTAAGTATCTCCTCCCATAAAATCCTTGTCCTCTTGTGTTTACAGACACAAATCAGAAGATAAATAAAAGTGGGAAGCAAGGGGAGTAGAAACAACCTTTGCATCAGCCATACCAAATCTGTCAACTACTTTGTCAATGCAATATTTTTTAGATAAAGTGATCTCATTCTTTCTTCTATCTCGGGTGATTAACATACCAAGAATCTTCTTGGCTGCCCCCAAGTCTTTCATAGCAAACGTGCTTGCCAAGTGAGCTTTCAACTCACCAGCAATCTTTGGACTAGTACCGAATACCAACATGTCATCAGCATAGTAGAGAAGAATGACGAACTCACCATTAGGAAGGGTCTTATAATAAATGCATGGATTAGATTCACATCTAATGAATTTGTGAGCAATAATGAATCCATCAAATTTCAAATACCATTGTCTCAGGGCTTGTTTGAGCCCATACAAACTCTGCTTCAATTTGCAATAAAGATGCTCTTTTCCCTTCTTGACAGAACCTTGAGGCTGGTCCATATACAATTCCTCATCTACATCACCATGTAAAAATGTAGTCTTCACATCAAGTTGCTCCAATTGGAGATCCCATACAACTTACAATCCCAATACTGTTCAGATTGTTGTCATCTTCACAACCGGAAAATCTCAGTGAAATCGATCCCATTTTGTTGATCATACCCTTTTACTACTAATTTGGCTTTGTAGCGTTTTCTACCTTCGCTTTCGTCTTTCAATTTATATACCCACTTATTCTTAAGCGGTCTTCGATTTGGTGGAAGAGTGACCAAACCCCAAGTTTTATTGGCTTGGAGTGAACACATTTCTTCTTCCATAGCTACCATCCATTTATCCTTGTCGATGTCTGACAAGTGGCTTTATAATTAGCCAGTTTGACTTGCTCAAAGATTAACAATTCGAGCTCCACCTCTTCAGCAAACAACAGTTGATAATCTGAGAATTTTTGTGGAATTTTTCGCTGCCTAGAAGATCTTCTCAATTCTCAAAGATTATCATCTTGATTTTTATGAATTCTCTGTAGTTGATTTGAAGACTCTGCAATATTGTCATTATCTATACTCGATTTTAGACAATTGTCAACATTGTCTCTGCTATGTTTATCAGAAATTTCTCCCTGTTCCCATTTTTTCCCTTGCAAGGAAACAAACTGAGAATTGTATGATTAGCACTGTGCAATGTTCGGATTGAATCTGCCTTCATTATTAATTTTAACTCCGAAACTATGCAAGGACAAAATTATTTCTCTGCCAGCTGCCTGAAAACCACTAGCTCTGCCTCATATTTCCCCTGCCATCCCATTTGAATTGAGGTGTTTGACATGGATAGGAGTTGGGACCAAATTCCCTTCAACAAAAATGTCCCCGTGCTGCACATGACTGCAAGTCGCGGTGTGGTGAGGAGTCTCAGTCTGAGGTGAGGTGTGGGCATTGAAATTGCCCATGGGTGAGCAGCTTGCACTACCCACGGGTGTGGTGGAACCCGTAACAACTCTTCCTTGCAATTCAATTGCACAGGAATGAGCACATTCATGGTGTATAAAGTCCCGTGCAGGCCCAACCACTATTGTTTCATTCCCACTATGCTGAGATGACATCAAGGACTATGTGGTGGCTGATGAAGGATGCCGTGAGGGAGAAGAGTAGGAATTACAACTATTATAATGGTAAATTTGAGCAGACCCCTGTGTATATGGAGCTATCCCCTGTTCTGCTTGTATACTAACCCCCTCATAAAAATCATCTGCCTCTATGCCTCGTTCATTATTTGAACTTGGAGTTGCAGTTTGAGAAGAAAAAGGAGGATTTAAAACATAATTTGGTGTAGAATTAATATGAGATATTGGCTGCAAGTGTCGACTATAAGTCCTTTGAAAAGAATCAGTCTGAAATGCTAATAAGGGAACATACTCCTTGACATGTGTTTCCTCCTTCATAACTGGAAACATTGTCTCATTAAACACCACATCTCGACTATGAATAATTTTCTTTCAACTGGATTCCACAATAAAAAACTAAACTGATTTCCACCATAACCCATGAAGATACACTGTTGTGATTGGGAATCTAGTTTGCTCGTCTTCTCCTTAGGAACATGAACAAAAACTTGACAACCAAACACCCGGATGTGAGAGTAATAAATCCTCTTTCCCAACCATTCTTCTTCTGGAATACCGAAATCCAATCAAGATGAAGGACTCCGGTTAATTAAGTAGACAACTGTATTACAGGCTTCCACCTAGAATTATTAGCTTAAACCAACATTGGAAAGCATACATCGTGCTTTCTCAAGAATGGTTTGATTAAGCCTTTCCGCTGCCCCATTTTCTTGAGGAGTGTAGGGGACAACTTTAATCCTTCAAATACCATGATCTGCACAGAAATGATCAAACTCCAAGGAACAAAATTCACCTCCATTATCTGGCTTTAAGCATTTTATTTTGTGACCACATTGATTTTCAACAAGTGCTTTGAAAATTTTAAATTTTGGAAACACTTCAAATTTTTGTGAAATCATATAAATCAAAACTTTGCTAGTACAATCATCAAGGAAAGTAACAAAATAGTTTACGCCTCCATAAGAGTTACCTCCAAAGGACTGAAGACATCCGAGTGCACTAGTTCCAATGGTGTTGTCTTCTTATCGTTTCCATCCTTTAAGAAGTTGACCCGTCTTTGTTTCCCATGAAGACAATGTTTGTAAAACTCCAAATCTACGGATTGAAGACTTAGTAGTTTTTCTCGATTGAGCATAACCTCAAGTCCTTTCTTTCCCATGTGGCCTAACTATTGATGCCAAAGAGCCACATCGCTTCCCACAACAGTCATAACAGCTCCCACCTCACCAATGATTTCTACAATATAAAGGCTGCCAACTTTGTCTCCTTTTGCAATAACCAAAGAACCTTTAGAGACTTTCCATGTGTTCGTGAGAGTGGTGAGAAAGCCTTGTGTATATAGCTGACTTACATAAATCATATTTATCTTCAATTTGGGAACATGTCGTACTTCTATTAGCAACCATTTGACTCCTCCAGCTAGCTGCAAAACAAAATCAACTTTTTTAACAAATTCACAAGCTTTGTTGTCACCCAAATATACATATCCAAAATTACCTTCTTGGTGATTTGTGAAGGCCTTTGTGCAAGAAGAGGCACCGAAATCAATTACCCATGAATATGATTTTGTGTTACTTGTTGATAGTATTAGAATACCATCATCCTTACCATGAGTTATTTTATCTTCACTATCCAACACCCTTTCTTGGGCCTTCTTGTATTTTCTACAATCCTTCTTGATATGACTAGCTTTGGCACAAGACCAACAATCACCTTGTCTACCTCGGGACTGTGACCCTCTTGCGGATTTGGACCTCCTATTATAATTATTTCTGCCTCTATTATGACATCTTCCCCTATTTTTGGTACTCACCATCGTTAAGGCTTCGCTGGTTGAAGATTCCATATTCTTTCTTCTCATGTCTTTGCTAAGAAGAGTCACTGAAACTTCATCAAAGGCTAACTTTTTTGAGCTTGATGTTGTAGTGCTAATGGCTGTTACAACTCCATCCCAGCTGTTTCGAAGAGAATATAGTAATAGGACAACCATGTTCTCATTGTCTTGTGTCATGCCAACCAAATTCGCTTGGTTGATCAAGGTATTAAATTCGTTAAGGTGGTTTGTCATGGATTCACCTTCCCCCATCTTGAGTTTGTATAACTTCTTCATGATGAAGACTTTATTTGCAGTAGATGCCATTGCATAGATGGCTATGAGCTTGTGCCACACCTCCTTTTTTGTTGATTCATTTGCAACATTGAACAACACATTATCATTTAGTGAGAGAAAGATTGTTGCCTTGGCCTTTTCGTCAAGAGATTCCCAATTTTCGTTACTCATAGTGGCAGGTTTCTTTGTTTTTCCCCCAAGTGAAAGACTTTTCTTAATCAACAATGATTGCATATGTATCTTCCATATCCTAAAATTCTTCCATGAGAATTTATATACCCTCGAATCTTTCATAGCTTTGGAAATTCTTTGTCAAATTCCCAATTAGCTGTTCAACCAGCTCTAATACCAATTGTAGAATTCGAAGAAACAATGAAAAATTCAGAATTAAAGAAACAACCAAAAACCATAAAACAAAGTACACAAGATTTATTGTAGTTCAGAAAATTGCCTACATCCACACTGAGTAGAGGAACTTTATTAATTGTCCAAAACAAAATTACATTGCAATACAACAATAATAACATAAAGACACTGTACAAATACAAGTAAGACGCCCAACAACCAGCACTTAGAGAGAAAATTATAAGAGATCGTTGGCCTTCAACTCTACAAAAACAAGAGATATATTCTAATTCAATTTAACTCAAAATCCTTAGATCCTAAGTTAAAAAATAGACATTAGATCCTCGCCTTTCATCAAGGCATGATGGTTATGTTTTGTGTTCACAAGTTGGTCTTGCCAAAGGTATAAAAATTTAGATCGCTAAGCTTCCTCTCCTTACTATTTGTCTAGTTTGGAATCCAACATGGTTGGGTTGTCATCTTTTTTCTCTCTTTTCTTTTTTTATTTTCTTTCTTTTGCTTGATTAGGATCCTTCCCTGTCTATGCAAGAACTAATGATATTTCAACACTTCAAATAAAAAACTACTTATCAAACAAATTTTATCAATAAGAAACCTTTCTACTACACCTATATTGTGCTTATTCATATGCTTGAGTCCCAAACTTTTCTACCATAGAAATGACGTTACAGTTATGGTAATGCTTGTGAAGATAATACTATAATCTAATTACAATTATCTCGAGTCCTACTTTGTGCTCTTACTTTACACACATATTTAATTAGTCCTACTCGAGCCAACTAATTTCCTATCCATGAAACTAAACCTCTATTCATGTTGTGCAACCTATTTCTTACAAGGAATATTATTACTACACTCAAAGTAAAATTACCATCTTCTTTGACTAACATGATTGCATCATTTGGTTATTAATATTATAATGCCAATTGATATCATTTGAATCAAACCAAAGATTCAACCCAACCAAGCTCCAAAATCTAATGTTCCAAACCAAGTCACTACTTGCAGATGTGTTCTAACCAATTTGAAGAGGCACAACTCTCAATAGTGAAATCTAAACTACAAACTAGGAATTTCTTACAAAGTTGTATTAGAAAATATATAGACTCATAGTACTATTCAACAATTTGAAGATGATATAATCAATGGCTTTATGATTCCTCCCTTTTAATATATATAAGCAATTATTGTTTTAAATTAATTAATGTTTGATAAGAAGGTTTGTACCTCTCCCATTTGCTTCAATAAGTAAATCAATGGAGCACTAGTTGTTTTGGTTTGTTCCTTCTCAAAAAAACCTAAAAATAAATTGAAAGACATATATATAAACACCACAAGTTCAAATCTAAAGAAGAAGTGGTATAAACTATGATAAAAGGGAATATGCATTGTACATGGACATCTTGTTGAAAACATGAGAAAATATCACTTGATATTTTGAGAGAAAAATATTAAACAAGGTAGAGCTTTGAGCTCTTCTTTGAGATCATGATTCTAACGAATAATGAGGAATCACCTTCACGATTGTTTATTATTTTTCTTTGAGCCTCAACCCTTGATCGTTGCCTTTTTCTTATACCCCACCTTCACATCAACATCCCATTAATACAATAGAAAGATGAATTCTAAATAAAGAACTTACTAGACAAAGAAGCTCATGTGATCTCTACTAATGAGAATTATATTCTTTATAATTTATTTTTATTTTATACTCATTTTAGTGTCTCCCTTTCTTAGGTGTTTTAGTCCCTTGTTTAGTCTCAATTCATAATTATCATTTTTCTTTCCCCTTCCTATGCATTTTCCTTCTTTTTGTGTTGCCTAGCTCTTAAATTCCCTTGCTTATTCTTCCCATGTAGTGATTATCCTTTCCAAAATCCCATATATAATGCTTGTGGATATTCTCACGTGTAACTTAACAAATCCTTCCCTTCCCTTTCCTAAAATATTGTGTTTTATAGGTTACCTTGAAATAATATCAACACCCTCCCTTACCTTATCCTTCTAGAAAGTTGAGCATCCTCAACTGTAGTGTCAATGCCACCCCTTTAAGGGTATAGGGTGGCATCCTTGACCTTATCTCCCTTTACAAACAAAATTAAATATAATAAATTTATTTATTAATACCTAATATGTTTTCATCTCCCTCTTGCTCAACTATCACCATAAACCTAGATAAATACCCATCTCTTCTCCCTAATTTTAAACACTATCTACGTTATAAAATTTTATTCTTTTTTATTATTTGGGAGTGATTTTTTCTCATGCATTAGTGTTCTTGGGAAAATATCTCTTTGAAGCAATGTATGGCTCCCCTTTGAAGCTTTACACCAAATTTGTGGAGGTTTATTGACATTGTTGTAGGTGCTTTTTTCTCCTCCTAGATCTCTATTTTCCGGACCATACCCATTAGGTTTTGCTCTAATTCTACATATTCCTTCTTGTTTTACCTCTCCTCTCACCCCTCTTCATTCGTAATCCACTTCCCACTCCCTTTGTTTTCATTTTCCACTTTTTCTTTTCTCCACATTATCCTTTTATCTCCCAATTCCTTGTTTCCATTTCCAAATCCAATTGGGGTTTACAAGTCTATGCTTTGCATTTGTATGTTTTTTTAATATAGATTTAAATTTTAATATTTTACCATTATTATGTTTATGTGGATCCATGTGTGAGTTCCTATACAAGGATTGACTAAGTAGACCCCCCTTCAACCATTTTGTTTATGCAAGATTTCCTTATGGAATTTGTGTTTGTAGGTCATTTACGAATATTTTTGTAGAGATTTATAGAGGGGAGAAGTAATTATAATCATAAAAGAGGTCCCCAACAAAATTTAGGTTTTAAAGCACTGCACAAAGTTGCCCATTAGACTAGATTGATTCTTAGGCACTCGACTTTTTCTAAGGTGACCTTTTTCTCATATAAAATAAGTTTCAAATTTTACAGGAAGACTCTATCATTCATTTATAACAATTGTTTTAAAATTATAACCTATTTTACATTAGGTGAAACTCTTCTTATTTATTATCTTTTTCCATCTTAGATTACCAAAATATTTTCTAATTTATCATAGTTTTTACATTATTTCTCGATATGTGATAGTAAATAGAATTTCTCAACAGACCCATACCATTTCCAAATTTGAACCATCCTTTCCTAACAACATTGCAATCACTTTTAATAATTTTCATCCATATCTAGAGGTTCATCTTAACCCATTTTCTTCTTTTTGTTGCAGTTTGGCATGTGTTCATTTCTATTTCCTCTTTCTAGACATCCAACTTCTTGTCTTTCATTGGTTTAATCTGACGTACAATTAAATTATTTTAGATTGGACACGTTTACTCAATTTGTAAAGTCAAATGCACACTTAAGAAGACAAAAAAGTCCCATTTTTATTATTGAAGCCTTATTATAAGTGCACTAGGTGTAAAATGAGTTATAGTGCAAATGATTACTTTCTTTGGTTCAAAATTATACATAGAAAATCCATGTTTGTAATGACATGTTTTCATTTCTATTTCCTCTTTATATACATCCAACCTCTTTTCTTACATTAGTTCAATCTCGCGTACAATTAAATTATTTTAGATTGGATATTTTTATTCAATATGAAGAGTTAAATACACACTTAAGAAAGATGAAAAAGTCCCCTTTTTATTATTGAAGCACTATCACAAGTGCACTAGGTGTAAAATGAGTTATAGTGAAAATGAACATTTACTTTGGTTCAAAATTATACATAGAAATTTCATGTTTCAATTACAAACAAAGCATAACTACAAGGGTAACATGACACACAAGTGAATATTAAACAATTTTTTAAATGAAAGGTTGTTGTTACCAACATTGTTGATATAATAATGACCCATCAACCAAACTATTAGCCTAAATATATAACACCTATGTAACTTCAATACACCCTATATTATTGGAATAGACACATTCAAATAAAAGGATAAATAGCATGTATTAATTAAAGTAATTGGAATTTGATATATGAAAAGTTTATTTATAGAAATTAAATGCTAATTTATGGAATAATGATTAAGAATTATTGTCCATGCACCAAAGAACTAGATCACCATTTCTTAGAAGCTAATGCTCTTGATTTGATTATTTCTTTATGGTTGTAATAGGTCCAATATTATTTGCAAGTCAAAATTGTGGCTTGTGAGGGGATCTTAAACTACGCTCATAGATGACCTATCCCGTAGAGTTGATCTTGTAACTTAAAAAAATAATCTAGTGAATTTACACTTCTACTATATTTTTTAAAATGACCACTACTTTCTAAAGGTACATAATGATTGCTTGTATTTATAAATACTTATGAGATGTTGAATTGTAAGGGTCAAATTATTCTTAGTAGAACCCTAATAAAATAGCATTATATACCTAGATGAATATCAAATACAATACTTTCAAATATATTGGTGTTGTAGATGCAAATATTGATGTATTTATTGATGTGTATATTTAGATTATGATTAATTATTAGTTCCTTTTCCCCCTTTGAGTTACACACAAATGATATCTTTAAATAATAAGGCATAATAATAAATCACACAAAAGTGTGCCAAATTGGCTTTGAATTGCTAACATTAAAATAAAAATAACATTCATGCATAGTAAATTTGTTAGGAAAAAGGTGTCTAAACCTTGCAATAACAAAAGGTTACTATTGATAAATGAGTGCGAGGGGTTGCAAAGAAGGTGCCCACTTTGTAGGGTTTGGGGGAGGCTCTCCCTGATAAGGGGTCTTGGTGCTATGCACATCAAACTCCCGAAGGACACATTTTATGCATAATTTATCATTGTAAATATTAATAGTTTATCATTGGGTCATAGATCTAATGGTGAATATTATGTGTGCTTTTCTTTCCCTAGAAGGAAACCCTATTTTATGAGGGCATTATATTACAATTGTGTATTGTGATGTATAGTGAGAGTGATAGCTATTGAGTTGCCTCTGGATCTCCATTGATGATACTCTCGTGAAAGTATATTTCAGTATGTTTTCTAAATTTATGAATACTATATAGGTCAAATTTTAGAGTGGGGGGTTCTTTTCCGAAAGGATTTTCCCCATGTAAACTATTGTGTTATGGTATGATTGAGTTGTGTTATTTTTGTTTAATTTTTATAATTCTTGTGAAGATCTAAAATTTTTTTGCATTACCCTCCTCTCAAAATTAGTGTAGGGAGTTATTCCACAACCTTTCCTTCCTTTCAAAATTATTAGATAATTATCTTATTCATGAATAAAGAAAATTATATTGATAATAGTGATAGTTATTAATTTTTTTTTGATGCATCAAGGAAACAGTGGGACTCTCTTTAGTAGATTTTATGAAATCAAATTTTGATATCATCTCTTAAGGCAAGAGGATTTGTATTGAGAAATGAAGATTGTGAATTAACTATTGGCACCTCACTTTTTCAGTACCTAACCTTACCTTGTATTGGCCCAATAGGTAGTGTGCTTTGCGATAATAACCAATTTGATAAATTTCATAAGGGCCACCCTTTCTAAATGTGCTTCTAGTTGTCTATTCCACTCCTATTTCCTTATAGCCTAAATACTCAATCTACAAAAAAATTGAAGATTTGTTTTCTTAGATTTTCTAAGCGCGGGGTTACAAATTTTTAATTTGATGTGAAGGTGTTGACTTGGTTCTTGATGAGGTCAGACTGTTGACTTTGGTTAAAATAAGAAATACATGTGCATTTTTAAAGGGTCATCTTGTGGGAGAGCTTAATCAGTGTTGCTAGTTTCAGTTTGAAAAAGTTTTGAGAAAAAATGAAGTAAAGAGAAGTCAGTGTGGGAAATGAATTGAGTAAATGAGAGGGGAGGGGTGAATCAGTTACCACAAAAACAAATTGAAGTCCCTTAGATGTCTTAAACAAACTTATCACTGTTGCTCAGTTAACACAGATATTCTACTGTCACTCGGTTAACATAGCAATCTTAAGATATTAATTTTGATTATCCTTTAGCGATTAATTGCAGAAACATAAAGCATAAAGAAAATAACATGTACATAGATGACACCAAGATTTAATGTGGAAACCCAATTTGGGAAAACCACCAATTGCAACTAGTTATTGTTTTTCACTCTTCTCAAGTGAGCTTTGTTAGGAGCTAACCTTGTTAAAGGTTACAATACACATTGTCAGGGGTGACCCTATTAGACGATTTAATCACCCCATAAGGTGTGGCCTTATTAGAGGTCTTCAAACACTTCAATGTAGAAATGTCACCTTGTGAGAGGATTTACAAAAGACTGTTAAGTCTACTCTGTAAAGAGATTTTGGATCACTACTACAATTGTTAGAGAGTAACAATGGATTGA
>MU225509.1:468735-507913 GCA_018584345.1 Thuja plicata | reverse complement strand
GCGGTGGGCTCCACCCACCAACCCTCCACCTGCGGACTGCTCAGGCAGTACCGCGCTGCAATGAGCAGCCAGACTGCGGGCAGTACCGTGCTGCTGTAGCAGCATGACTACCAGCGCAACCGACTGCCTTGGGCAGCGGCGTGCATGGGTTGGGGAGCCCGCGTGGGTACCCTTCCCAAAATGGATATGCGGTTTTTTTTTATATTTAGTTTTTATAAATTTAAATTTTTTTTTTTTAGTGTTTAGTTTATTTGTATATATTAACTTTAATTAATTAGTTTTAATTAATGTATTTAGTTATTAATATATATATATATATTAATATTTTAATTAATATATATATATGTTAATTAATTAATATGGTTAAATTTTAATTTGCAATTATATATAAATGTATAGCTATTAATAGATGATGTTGTCAAAATTTAATCTATTAATAGAGATTTATTGTAATACTCTAAATTGCAAATCAGACATGATAGTTTAAAGCGATAAATGTTATTATTAAATATTAATTGACATGTGTTGTATGTCATAACATGTTCCCTAATATAATTGATTCATTAGGTGCGTATTTAAGAGGGGGAATAAATGTTAATTAAATGAGTTTATTAAATGGTGGATTTCATTTGGTTTGACATTAAACAAAGTTCTTAGTCAAGATACCCTAAATGATTATATGTATATAGTTCATTTTTCAGTCCTTTAGGACGTTTTCATTTCTATGCATCTTATGGATCTCTTGTGTTTGTATATGTGGTTATCTGGGGCATTAGGCGACCTAAGATGTATACAGAGGCTGGGGGAAAGTGTTTATCTTTTCTGTTACTTCATGGTGTGTGTGTTATCATATATTACCCTAAACTGACCATGATGACCGTTTCGACTATGTACCTGTGTGTACCTATATGTGACCGTTTCCGATTGTGTGGGATACTAGATTTGGGGTACACTAGGGTTGCGACCTATGCTAGATCTGTTAGGATCTTTGAGCCTAGGGTAGGTTACCTAGATGCGTAGTAGGAGGTGGCTTGCAATAAGTTCCATGTCTATAAGAGACTACTGGGTTGCTTATTGTGGAGCTTCTTTAATAAGTGATAACTAAAGACATATTTAGATTATAAAATAGATTAATAAGATGTATCCTCACCCATGCTTGAGTGCTAGTATAGGCTAAGATGGTTTGGAGAAGATGTTAGTTGCCTGTGAGGTATCTGACATAGTTAGTGGACCTTGTCAATATGAGAGGACATTAGCTCTGTGTATGGTCACTTGGGTGTCAAAATCTGTTGTGATTATCTGGGCTGAACTTAAGGGTAGACCTACATGATGACACCTTCCTTTACACACGCTAGATTTTCTACATTGTCAGTTGCCTCTGGATTAGTGAGTCTTACCTTTTATGATGATTAGTACACTAGATTAGAGAGCTATCAGGATCCCTTGCTTAGTGGTTATGCCTTGTTGGTTTTGGATATCCGATTGGGATATGGTTTTATCTCCTCAGCACGGTGGGGTGGACCTTTGTGGTTCCACACGGATGGGTGGTAGTGATTCTTTATCCATTGGGATTCGATGTCCTTGTACCAGGTGCTTGATGGTTCTTTGTGGATGAGCTCTTTATGTTCCTTCATCATTATTTATGTATTTGATTATTGTAATCTTGTATTATAGTATCACATGTGATACCTAATCTGAAAATTGTAATAGTAAGTAGATTAGAGTGATTACCACATACCCTGCGACATGTGCAGTGGATGTGAGTTTATGGTAGTTTCATGGTTATCCATGAGGATTGTAATTATGGTTATGTAAGTTGTATTTGTTATGATTAATCAGATGGAATCTTTTGTTATAATGTTAGTTGTGTTTTTCTGTAAGTAATTCAACGTCATGGGACCCTTGAGTCGTGTAATCTATGTGAGTGTAAGACATGTGTATAAATGGTAATTGCTTCCGCATGATTGTATGTTTCTTTATGTTAACTTTAAAAAAAAAATTTATTCAGCACACATAGTGATATGTTTAGGTTAATCTCTCTTGGGTTCCCTGGTGGGGCGTTACACTTTGTACATTGTCATCTCCTCCATGTATATCACGCATTTTATTCCACATATCATAGGCAGTAGGGAAGTCCTTGACTTCATCAAATTCAGATTGGTTGAGTGAGGAAGCTATATCAATCATCATTATGTTATGATTCTTCATGTCCATCATCTGATCCACAGACATAGGTCTTGGTGGTTCCACATACTTGTGATCTAGGAATTGAAAACCAGTGTCTCCAATAGTAGATAGATGTAGCCTCATCAAATCTTGCCATGTAGTGAAGTTGTCTTTGTTAAGCTTGGGGATCTCTCTTCTATAAGACATCTCTGATCTTTAGCTTAGGCCTTGAAACCTTCCCTGAAAGCACCAAATGATCTGATACCAATTGTTGGAAATGAGTTGAGTAACTGAGAGGGGAGGGGTGAATCAGTTACCACAAAAACAAATCCAAGTCCCTTAGATGGCTTAAACAAACTTATCATTGTTTCTTAGTTAACATAAATATTCTACTGTCACTCGGTTAACATAGAAATCTTAAGATATTAACTGTGATTATCCTTTAGTGATTAATTGCAGAAACATAAAGCATAAAGAAAATAACATGTACACATGTGACACCAAGATTTAAAGTGGAAACCCAATTTGGTAAAACCACCAATTGCAACTAGTTACTATTTCTCACTCATCTAAAGTGAGCCCTGTTAGGAGCCAACCCTGTTAAAGGTTACAATACACACTGTTAGGTGTGACGCTGTTAGAGGATTTAATCACCCTGTAAGGAGTGGCCTTTTTAGAGGTCTTCAAACACTTCAATTCATAAATGTCACCTTGTGAGAAGATTTACAAAAGACTGTTAACTCTACTCTATAAAGAGATTTTGGATCACTGCTACAATTGTTAGAGAGTAACAATGGATTGACTTGTTTGACAAAGCAACTGTCTTTGCTGATTCAGATCTCTGTGTCTGAATTTATACTAGATCCTCACTAATCAAATATTCTATTGCATCTCTATCTATTCTATCCTTAATCAGAATCCCATCTCATTTTACCTCCACACTTCATATCATAAACTCACACACATCTCATCCATTCAATCCAAACTTGACCATATATATATGATAAGCCTTGTCAAGTTGGCTTAAATAAACTTTCAAATAAATAATAAAACTTAAGTCTTTTGGCAACATATAACCAATTAAACATAAAATGTAAACTGTTGTTAGTTGGCTGACACTAAATGCATAACTTGGTTAATACTGTAATCCTTCAATGCACGACCGTTACTGTAATGCCTGAGTGAACTCGGTTAGAATTGAAAATCACTTTGGTCTTCTTCAATGCCTGAGAGAGCTTGGCATACACTGACTCTACTCAGATAGGATTAGACATTTGTGTAAACATCACTACATTTGTCAAAACATCAATGACAATACATAATTGAATAATTTTCATCAATAGTCAGAGATTTTGGTGGCGCTAGAAATTGTAAGAACCGTCAATTGATTCTTGGTTCCAAGTGAACTGCAAATTGTTGACTAAATAAGAAATAAAAATTAAGAAGATAGATTTTGGTGGTAGAACTTCCCATTCAACAATTTTACAATTACAATTTGGTAACCAATAAAGAGTAATAGGGAGGCACATGAACAAGAGAAGGCAAGACGGGAAAATGCATGGAGAAAGAGTTGAGAAAAATGACTTAAGTGTGGTGTTGAAGCTTTTGATGGTTCTCAAAACTACTAGAACCTTTGATAATGGTCCCCATAACATCTGGAACATCTTGTCAAACATAAGGATGGACTAGTGGAGGATTATTCATGGATTTATTAGGCTGAGGTTGACCACTTTGGTTTTCCTTTAGCCCTATCAAAGTGAGAGGCTCACTTTTTAAATACCCCGGGTGTCTAATGCAGGAGCATCTTGGGATCTTAGCAATCTTGCATCAAACAAAAATATTTGTTTTCCTGTTTGATCAGTCTAGTGATTCTATTAGTAGTTGTTCTGTGGTTGTTCTTTTGTGTTGCAATCACTATAGTGTGTTCGTGGCTTCATGATTGATGTTATCCTATGATCACACATCATTTGGACTCATCACGTGTGAGATTGTGTTGATTCTTTGTTTGACTATCCTGTTCTTCATTTTCCTGGTCAGCCGTGTTTTCTGATCATTTTATGATATTTCGATGGGAATATCCATGCACAATCATGCCAGCTCATTGACACCTTTGAGGCCAACTTTATTGTATGATTATATCTCCTATTTATTACATTGGAGGTTGAACCTGATGTTTTTGGGGGTCCTAGCCTATTTGTTGTAACATGTTTTCTCAATTATCGGGAAATGTGTTCTTTCCTAGGCTGACCTGGTGTTGTGATTTCTTTATAAGCTTATAAAAATGTTTCTAAGGGGTAGGTGGTCTTCATAAGATTATTTGGCTTTAGTTTGGATAGTGTTTTTAAGGATTTTTTGATCATAATCAGGCCTGTACGCTTGACATGTGAGACTGCATGTTGCATATCTATTGTAAATGATTTTCTAATAATAATAGAAGGATGATCTCTCAATTCTATCCAACTTGGCTTATTGTTTTCATTATATTGTATTAGCTACAAGGAGTGGACTGATCTCCTTGAGGTTTCTTCATCCTTGACTGCATCAAGTGGTATTAGAGAAAGGTTTTCCAACCTAGGTTTTGGTTGTGGGGTTTCCAACCCAGGTTTTGGTTGTGGGGTGGAAGTTGAAGGGATTTTACCTTCGACTACTAAGGATTGTGAAAATGGTCTAGATAAATGATAGAGGTGGAGCTAGGAATGTAGATCTAGTGGTCTTAGACTTGTTGAGAAAAATTTCTGCTAGATTGGAAGTAGTAGAGACTGCTCAGAGGAGAGGACACCATATAGAAGATGCAAGTGATGAAGAAGGAGATGAACAAAATAAGGAACCAATAGTTGAAGGAGAGAACAATGGAGCACAACCGGAGTTGAATCAGGAAGAGGAGAGGTTCATTAGTGCCTTGACTAATGTTAATAGGAGACCTCATTTCAACCCACTTGATTATCATGGAAACCTAGATGCTAATGATTTGATAGATTGGATCAAAGAGATGGACAAGTATTTTGAACTTGAAGGAACTAATGAAGAGAAGAAGGTAAAGTATGACTTCACTAAGTTAAAAGGACATGCATCCCTATGGTGGAAATATTTGCAGATAGATCGATAGAGAAGGGGTAAAGACAAGATCAAATCTTGGGATAGGATTGTGAATAAGTTGAAGGCTAAGTTTTGAGTAAGGATTGTGTGTGTATTTTGTGGTTCTTGCAAGCAGCAACACAACACTTCAATAAGTCATTACATTAGTGTAAAACAAGGAATACAACATCAAATAAAATACTAGAACTGACTTATTGCTTCCTATCTAAGAGGAGTGTGAATAATGCTAAAATTTCCCTCAGATAATGCATTAATTAGTGACATATACAACTTATAATGTGTTGAGATATAGCTTCATTCATATATAAGTCATAGTCATGATAGAACTATGTATATATATATAGTTATCATGTCACTATGTTGAATCAAAGTATATCCCTGAATGTTAATAACAAGTGCTAAGTATCATATACGATAAGTAGCATGATAATCATCGTGCTACTGTAATAACAATACAGTCACGATAATTATCATGGTAACTATAATGTTATTACAGTGCACAATACTTATCATGCATACTATATCGTGCGTATTATATCATGTACGTTGTGCTAATAATTAAGCACCAACTGGTCACTTAGTGACGGTTATCAAACAACAAACAAACATTGGTTAATAAGCATTAGTTGGTATTAACAAATAGTTACAACATATAAAACATGTCCCTATGTGGAAAATGCCACGTATGGACATGTCTCTACATGTTCGTAACCCTTGAAATCATATATATAGTAATCAGATGCTGTTGAAAAGACAATCAATCACAGTGGCAATTGTCCTCCAACACATTGGATCTCTGCTACAGTAATCTAATATTTATCTCCATTCGATCCTGTATTTCACAACATGGTATCAGAGTCAGAACAATAGAAGATAAATATATAAAACATTTTATTAATCTCAGAACAGGATTATTGATTTCAGAATCTTCAAGGCAGCGACAACAAAAGAATAATCATCGATATTACATATCAGTGATATAGAAGGATATTTTTGCATACCTACGAATTAATAGAAGAATCACTCTTTTAGAAATCAATATACATACATCTGTTCACTCCCAACATTATATAATGGTGAATGGAATTAAGATGGAGGATAGACTTGAAGGGGCTTCCAGCTTTATGTCATGGAAAATTAGAATCATCTCACTGCTGCAAGAACTAGAATTAGATTCTTATGTAGAAGAAGATAAGAAAATGCCTGAAGATGAGGTAGAGAAGATAACCTGGAAAAGATGTAATAATAAAGCTAGGAAATTAATCATTGATTCTGTCAAAGACTCTATTCTACCCAGCATAGCTAGATTAACCACTGCATATGAAGTATTCAAAACCATTCAGAATTCATATGAAATAAACAATGCAAGCAGAATGCTAACTCTGAAGCAACAACTTATGAGTATAAAAATGAATAAAGGAGAAACTATTACATCTTATTTATTATGACTTACAGAGTTAAGAGATCAACTTTTCACCATTGGTAATAATATAGACGATCTTGAACTATCTTTAATTGCTCTGATAGGATTACCCATCTCTTGGGAATCTTTCATTCAATGTATATGTGGATGACCCCCTATACCTAAGTTTGACAAGCTTAGAAATGATTGTACACAAGAAGAATCAAGGCTAATCTCTAGGGGATTAGGTCCAAATAAAGAGGGAGAAATCCAAGCACTTAATACGAATACTTCCAACAAGAAGAAAAATTTCTTTAAACGAAAGAGAGGAAATAAAAATTACAATAAAAGGTATCTATCTAAAATTTAGTGTTACAAATGTGATAAGTATGGGCACACTCACAGAAATTGTCCGGAAAGGAAAAAGAACCATGCTACCTTAGCTGAAGTCAAAGAAGAAAACTCACTATTTTTCTTAGCCTTATCAAGTGAAATAAATGCAAATAATAGCACTTGGATAATCGATAGTGGAGCATCTAGGCACATAACCAGATTTAGAAATAAATTTGAAACTCTTGAAGAGCACTCAAGAGAAGAAGTCACTATTGGTGACAACTCCACATACCCAGTGAAAGGAATTGGGACCTGTTCTATCAAACTAAGAAGTTGAGAATCTCTACAGTTAAAAGATGTTTTGTTTGTACTTGGAATCAAAAGGAACTTAATCTCTATCTTAGGCCTAGCCGATCAAGGATATCATGTAACCTTCAATGAAGATAAATTTATTCTCTAGCCTAAGAACTCTAATATAAAAAATGCTATAATAGTGGGGTCAAGAGATGGTAGTCTATACAAACTATGTAATGATCATAAAGTTGCACTAAACCATGAAGTTTCAAACAATAATGAATTATGGCACAAGAGGTTAGGACACCTAAGATATAGTGCCCTTACCTTCATAAAGAAAATTAATTCAGGACTACCTGATCTAAAACTTGAACATTTTGGTATTTGCAAAGGCTACGCTCTAGGGAAGAATATAAAAGGATCTTTTTCTTCAAGTGAACGCAAATCAAAAGTTATCCTAGACTTGATCCACAAAGACTTGTGCGGTCCTATGTCAACACCATCCCTAACAGGATTCTTATATTACATAATGACTATTCTCAAAAAACTTGGATATATTTTCTAAAGTTAAAAGAATCAAATGAAGTACTATCGAAGTTCAGAGAATTCAAAGCATTAGTAGAAAACCAATCAGAGAAAAAAATTAAAGTATTAAGATCTGATAATGGGGGAGAATACATATCTGACAACTTTAAATAATTTTTCCATTCTGTTTGGATTAAGAGGGAGTATATAGTACCATATAATCCTCAACAAAATGGAGTAGCTGAAAGGAAGAATAGG
The DNA here is from genome assembly GCA_018584345.1 of Thuja plicata. NCBI lineage: Eukaryota > Viridiplantae > Streptophyta > Pinopsida > Cupressales > Cupressaceae > Thuja > Thuja plicata. The sequence goes on along the minus strand of MU225509.1, from coordinate 499,839 downwards.
ACCATAATTGAAGTAGCAAAATCCATGATGCATGATCAAAACTTACACACTTCATTTTGGGCAGAAGCCTCAAATACAACAATATATATCTAAAATAGATGTCCACATTCTATCATAGAAAATATAACCCCAGAAGAAGTTTTTACAAGGAACGAAACAGACTTAAGCCATCATAGAATATTTGGTTGTCCAGTTTATATCCATGTTCCTAAGGAAAAGAGGAAAAAATTAGAACCATATGCTACAAGAGGAATACTTGTTGGCTATAGTGAAAACACTAAGGATATCGAATCTACATTCCAGGACAGAGATCTGTTGAGATAAGTAGAGATGTAAAATTTGAATAAAACATTACACTCAAAGATCTTGAGGATGATAATATCACTGAATTAGAAGAAGAGCACACAACTAAAATTGAGAGGGAGAATATCATAGAAGGCCTTGAACCCTCAGCCTCTAATGATGAGAATATTGAAATAATCAACAATAAGAAAATGCCTCTATGGGCAAGAAAGATGATTGAAGAGAATAACATGCAACCTAATGAAATATCCAAAAAGAATTAAAGAACAAGAACTCTAAAATGTTATGCAACACTTCTGACCGAGCTTACAAATTTTGAACCAACTAATGCTAAAGAAGCTTTGTCAAATCAGGCGTGGAAAGATGCTGTGATTGAAGAATATCAATCTATACTAAAAAATGATGTTTGGGACATAGTGCCTAGACAAAAAGACAAATCAGTTGTCTCCTCAAAGTGGTTATTCAAAATTAAATATGCACCTGATGACAACATTGAAAACACAAAGCCCATTTTGTGGCTAGGGGTTTCTCTCAGAAAGATGGAATTGATTATGAAGAGACGTTTGCTCTATTAGCCTGGTACACATCAATAAGAACTATCATTGCAATTGCCGCATCAAAAGGATGGAAGATACATCAGATGGATGTGAAAGTAGCCTTTTTGAATGGTTCAATTAAGGAGGAAGTATATATAGAACAACCAGAAGGGTTCACTACACATGATGAGACCCACTATGTATGCAAACTAAAGAAATCCCTCTATGGCCTAAAGCAAACTCCTAGAGCTTGGTATGCAAGGATAGACAACTATCTCTCTAAACCCAGATATTCCAAGAATGAAGCAGATCCTAACATCTACTTTAAAATATCAAATGGTGATATGATAATATTAGTTCTTTATGTTGATGATCTCTTGATAACAGGTAAAGACCATCTCATTGCAAATTGTAAGCAAGATCTAGCAGCTGAATTTGAAATGAAGGACTTAGGCCTTCTACACTACTTTTTAGGCTTGGAAGTATGGCAGAAGGAAAACTACATTTTTCTAAATCAAGAGAAGTACACTTCAGATATCTTGACTAGATTTGCAATGATGGAATGTAAACCATTAGCTACTCCAATGGAAGCTAATCTACACAAACTCAAAATTAAGGTAGAAAATTCAGAACCTATAGATCCCTCACTTTATAGATAGATTATTGGTTCTCTCATGTTCTTGGTAAACACTCGTCTTGATATTTGCTATGCTACTAATGTATTAAGCCACTTCATGTGTGAACCTAAGAAGTTACATTTAATGGCTGCTAAACACATTCTAAGATATTTGCGAGGCACTATTGGACTTGGCTTGAAGTATGAAAATGTTGAGATTCAACTACAAGGATATTCTGATTCTGATTGGGCTGAGAGATCCATTGGTCATAAAAGTACTACAGGATGTTGTTTTAGTCTTGGATCCACCATGATATCATGGTTCAGTAGGAAATAGTCAGCAGTTGCTCAATGCTCCACCGAAGAAGAATACATGGCAGCTTCTATGGGAGCTCGTGAAGCAGTACGGTTAAGAAAGTTACTATTTGGATTATTTGGAAAATCTCTGAGTCCTACCTTAATTCATTGTGATAATCAAAGTTACATCAAAATCTCAGTAAATCCAGTTTTCCACAATCGATCCAAGCATATAGAGATTCCCTATCATTACATAAGAAACATGGTAGACAGGAACATCATAAAACTAGTGTTTATCAGCACTGAAGAACAAAATGCTGATATCTTTACCAAGCCCCTTGCAAGATTGAAGATAGAGTACTTCAGGAGAAAACTTGGTATGACTAAACTATAATTGAAAATTGCTAAGATTAAGTTCCTACCACTTGTATTTTATTCATGAATTAATAAATAAAATTATATTGCAATATTTAAATTGTGTTAAAGGAAGATGACAATCTTCTATTTGAGTAGGTTACTATTTCAAGGTGATGATCTTGATAATAGTTGACCAAGTGTCAAGATTGACTACATTCAGTTGTTGTCCAGGATATCTTGATTTTCACATATGTGATGTTATTACTTGATATGTGATAACACAACTATATCATGATTGACTCCTTAAGTGTTGTCCTAGACTGAGCCAGATATCATGATATTTAGATACCTGAGTCTATTGCCATGACAAGACTACATTAATTTGTTGTCCCTAATTGTGTTGGAAGTCATGATGGACTATGATTCAAAAGGGTATTACTTAAATCCTCTCTTGCTAAGAGGGAGTGTTGAGATATAGATTTGTTTGTATATAAGTCATATTCATGATAGAACTATGTATATATATATAGTTATCATGTCACTATGTTGAATCAAAGTATATCCCTGAATGTTAATAACAAGTGCTAAGTATCATATACGACAAGTAGCATGATAATCATTGTGCTACTGTAATAACAATATAGTCATGATAACTATCGTGCTAACTGTAATGTTATTACAGTGCATGATACTTATCATGCATACTATATCGTGCGTATTATATCATGTATGTCATGCTAATAATTAAGCACGAACTGATCACTTAGTGACGGTTATCAAACAACAAACAAACATTGGTTAATAAGCATCGGTTGGTATTAACAAATAGTTTTGACATGTAGAACATGTCCCTACGTGGCAACTGCCACTTATGGACATGTCTCTACATGTTCGTAACCCTTGAAATAATATATATAGTAATCGGATGTTGTTGAAAAGACAATCAATCAAAGTGGCCATTGTCCTCCAACACATCTGATCTCTGCTACAACAATCTAATATTTATCTCCATTCAATCCTGCATTTCACAACAGAATGGAAGATTTAGTAGAAATGGTTCATTTTAAACTCTCAAATTGAATATTTTAACAATACAAATGAAAGATGATTTAAAATGCATGAAAATCTCTATCAATACTAACATCATAAGTTTGCAAATTGAAAAATCAAATTAGGGGCCAATTGAGCTTAAAATTCATTCTATTTATAGAAGAATTAGGTGAATGAAAGGTTAGGATTGAAAGTGGAAGAGAGGTGGAGATTGAATCTTTGGTGATCCATGTGAGGTGATCCAAGTTATTTCACTCCCATTGGTTAGGGAATTGACTTTCCCTTTTTGTAAATGGAAATGTAATTTGAGGATTCATTTAATTCCTTTTATTAATTACTTTAGCCATGTTTTGAGTTGTTTTAATTGAATTGAATTGTTTTTTATTTAATTCAATTGTTTTGATTTAATTGATTTAATTGGCTAAGGTAATTAATTTGATTTAGTGATTTAAATAACTTAGGAGATTAAATTTTATTTAATGAATTATGCCAATAAATTAAAGAATTGTCTTGACATAATTAGGGGTATGATCACACTTAGAGAAAATAGGGTCTATGTTTAGAGCAGACCAAATTAGGGTGGTTACATTTTCCCCTCTTTGAATAGATGTGCGAGCAGCGCATTGATTCAAAGAAAGTTTTGATGTTGACTTTAGAAAGTTTGAGAATTTCACACTTGATTGAATGAAATGTCTGATAAGATCAATATCGCACTTGATTGAACTAAACTGATAGAATTGAATTTGAACTTGATCGAACAAAGGTCAATAAACAAAGATCTTAAAGATACCAATTCTGAACTTGGTTGTCATCCAAAAATTGATAATACCGACTCCAAACTTGATCGAACGAAGGTCAGTACAAAGCTTCCAGGAGCTTATTAAGAATCTAAGAAAATGTAGACATAAGATATCCAGCTTGTGAGAACCGAAGCCTTCAATCCAACAGTCCTGACTTAGTCAAGGAACTATCATGACTTTAGTTTTTTTGATAACGAAGTCATTTTATTGTTGTTTCAAGCAAGAATTTGATTGATTTAAGTATGATCATGCCCCCTTGAGAATGAAATTGAAGGAAAAAGAATAAATTCCTCTCTAAAATAATGTATCACTTGAACTGATCGATTGAATTGAGAAAGAATCAATTTAGAAGAAGTGGAGAAACAAAGGTGTGTTCAGAGAAAACACAAATTTACCAAGTTAATCACATTAAAATGTGAGTTTTGAGTCTGATAAAATGATGTTTGACCAAGAATTATGATGAATAATGTGCAATTTGATGATATAGAACCTGAAAAACTGATTGCGTAAAGATGGTGAATCATTTTCGGAACATATGGAGCAAATCTGCATTTTTGGGAAGTGTCGTAAAAATTTTACTGTGCACTATAGAACATCATCTGTGCATTCAATTTCATTCCTGATTGATCAAAAAGAGAACAAAATGAGTTTCAAGTGTCTAGGAGGATTTTTGGAGCTCCTAAATAGCTCAAAAAGTCAAATATATAAGTCCAAATTCACTTTTTACGCATTCATTTTCACTTTTAACCTTGGTAATTTAGAGAGCTCTACAGAGAAGATGGTGGTCCCCATAGAGAAGCATTGTTTTGAGGTTGATCATCGATATCAGTGTCCAACTAACTACCCACCTCCTATAAGTGCTCAAAAACCTATCTTTTGAAATTCTCAATTCCCAATTTTATGCATTTTGGTAGAAGATATTAGCAATTTAGTTATGTGTCATTTCCTGTATTTAGGATCGTATCTAGTGAATCCAGTGTCATTTCCTACATTTAGGATCGTATCCAGTGAATCCCATGTCATTTCCTATTTTCACTATAAATCCCGCATCGCATCCAGTAATTTCAAGATCGCACCCTGTATTTAGGTTTTTCATTGCATGGTGTAGATTTGGATAGAATTCTTAAGAGTTTCACACCCTATTGAAATAGGTTCACATGCAGCATTCCATGTCACATCCTATAAAAATAAGATCACTTCCTAGATGCCTCATCACATCTTGGGAATCGGGGTTCGCATCCCGTGAAAGAGATCGCACCCCGTGGAAACAAAATCATTTCTGGTAATTGGGTCAATTTTCTTGCAAGTGTGACTATTTTTCTTTGTCTGATGACCAAAACACTTAGCTAGGTATGTTTCTACTGAGTTCCCTTAGATAGAATACTGATTTGAACATTTTTGCAATTACTATCTATTGAATAGATTCCTTTTGAGGCAGTCTCATTTTGAGGACTGTACCTTGGTCGTGTCCTTGCACTGTCAAGATCATTGACGGATGATGAGGCAGAGTTAGTGGCTCATGTAGGTTTATTGTCATTGAGAGATTTACCCAATATCAGGGTAAATCAAGGGTTTTTGACTGCTCTAGTAGAGAGCTGGCATTCGGAGCACAACACCTTCCATCTCCCTACTGGTGAGATGACCGTTACACTGGAGGATGTGTGGTGGATACTTAGAGTTCTTGTGATAGGTCGAGAGGTGCAATTGGATTCTACTTCTATTTCAGCGATTGCCATAGCGTGTGGATTCTTCAGAGATGACACCATTACTTGGCATTACCTGACATGGGATTACATGTACGACTACTATGATCGACTTCTAGTATACTTGGCTGGTTTGATCAGAGGCGTCCTTATGCCTGATCAAGGACAACATGGATTCATGGTTAGCTGGGTTGATATGTTAGAGAAGATGATGGTTTCTAGACATAGATTTTTATGGGGCAGTTGTATACTCACTTACTTTTATAGGGAGTTGCATGAGATTGTTTATTAGTACTCTCAAAGTATGACAGTTGGCATCCTTGTTCTTTAGATATGGGCCTGGGAGCATATCCCAGTTACACGACTGATAGTTTATAGGCAGCGGTTGGAGAAACAACCATATGTATTCATGTATTCTTGTTGGATTCAACAACCCCATCTAGGGCAGGTTGAGTATTGGCACTGATTATTCAATGACATGCCAATTGTAGTATGGCGACCATACCTTGATTGGGAGGAGTGGCTCTAGGATAGATGACAGATGCCATATTTCTTTCAGAGAAGGTACATGATAGGTATGAATAGATATGTTATTGAGAGATTCTTAGTCACTGAGGTATTGAGGTAGTATGGCCGTATACAGGGTAGGTGCCAGGATATATCTGTTTATGCATGGATCTAAGGTGAGACACCACTATGGGGTCATTAATTGATATACGAGATTGCACAGAGGGCTATTAGAGATATGGTAGCAGTACCCTGGGATCTTCACCCAGAGGTAGTAGATGCAAGTTGCTCTGATGGGTACCATGCGCAAATGTTACAGTATCTGTTTCCTCAGTTTACAATGCCTGATGAGGCAGTTCCACATATTGAGGATCCCCTAGATTATGATCCCATTGATGACCGACTTGTCTCAGGTAGAGGGGAAGCTCAGAGAGAGAGAGGAGCTATGGGGAGAGATGGTGGTTGGGATGGTGGGAGACATGGTGGGAGGTGCCCTCCTCCTAATAGGGGTTAGGGTCTAGATAATTAGGATGATGCAGATGATAGGGGTGGTGGTGCTATGGGTGTTAGTGGAGAGGGCGCCGACAATAGTGGTAGGAAAAATCAATTTAGATTCATTCCTCCCTAGAGGGATCCAGGTCCACTTTTGACTAGAGATGAGAAAAGACAGAGATAATGTCAGCATGATGCTCAACAGGACATGGAATAGGATGGGCCATTTGGATAGGATACAGGTAGAGGCTCTTTAGGAAGAGATGGAGATGAATTATCACAATGTGAGCGTGAGCGTGAGAAGCTCAGAGCGAGGATCATGAATTTATAGGCCTTACTTTTTGATAGGGATGCACAACTTGAGCATCTTAGATCTGACAGAGATACACAACTGTATAGACTCAGAGCAGAGAGGGATAGATAGCTGGATATTCTTAGAGTGAAGAGAGATACCCAGGCTCAGGCAGCTACTCATCAGGGCTAGAGAGAAGCTTACTATTCAGGTTTATATCATGTTGCAGTGCTAGAGGGTCAGAGAGCACCTTTGTATTCACAGATGGATCAGAAGTCCGAGGGGACTATGCCTCCACCAGCTCCATTTATACCACCTTCTCCTCTAGACTAGGGAGAGGGTGGCAGTCAGACCTGATACTGCTTTTTTGTCATATTTTTGAGATCATATTGTATATCTTGATCCTTCTAAGATCATTCTTTTATACGATGACATTTATACATATATATATGTTCCTCTTTGATACTCTGACACTCTTTTGTAGAGAGTTTGATGTTTTTGTTCTGATCCATATCTGATATACTGAGATAGTTGATCCTGAGTTTTGATATGTTCATGGGTTCTCTTATTTTGATAGATGTTTAGATGTGATGCACATGTGATTATTATCTTGGTCTCTTGATGAGGTAGATTAGATATGTGATGACAACATTTATGCTCTTTGAATTGTTACTGATATAAATGTGTTTCAAATGATGTTAAGTGAATATGCAAATGAATGTTTTTGAGATTTTATTTATGCAAATAAATGAATGGATGCACTTAGGATGTAGAAATAAATGCAAATCTTGAATGCTTTGTTTTTTTCTTTTCTCTTTCTCATTTATGAATGTAAAATGTATGTCATGGATATGCAACGATGTTAATATCAGTAATATTAATGTATGTAATTAACTTGGATTTTGGATGAATCAAGAAATCATTTTAAGCTCAAGTCCATTTTAGGATTTTTTGGTAAAATGAATCATGCAATCTCTAAATGCATCTACATGTAGAATCTTAGGACTTTAATCGATTTGTATACATTGTAGCATTTTATCATCATTGGGCTTTTTTGTAACGAACATCACTTGATAGTACAACTGTCACTAATACCCACTGGTACCATGAAAGTATGAATACTATGTGTATTGGATGCAATGTCGGAAATAAACTTAGGCCTCAAGGCATAAAAGCCAAGATGAAAAGTTAGTTATCTCCTTTTACTATTAAGAATCGGTTTTTGTTCAGGTGTAATGTAAGATATGTGACCCGTAATGTCCTTGAAAATTCATATCCTTGGGTACATCATGTAGCGTACAACTTAGTGAGAATATGATTTAGAAAATAGACAAGGAAATTGTTTCAACCTCACTGTAGTTTACACATAACCATCAAGATATATGCAGCTATCCACTCATGTTGGCAGCCCTTACCATAAACATCCAAGTTAGGTGACAATTATAGGATCATTTGGAACAATCACCATATGCATAAAACCAAGAAAATGTTATGTCCCCTATCCTTGTGACTCTTTGTCTTTGAATAGACATCAGGGAGTTGCTCGAAAGATATAAAAATCACCAATTGAGATTCCTTCAAAGAAAATTTATAACCACTTAGATGCCCCTAGTATGAAACATCATGGGAACATAAAAGAATCATAACCAAGCCAAGATCAAACTATGTGTTTAAGTAGTATTGAGAAATACTATTGATTCATTTGTTAAGCACAATAGAGATTCACCAATCAGAATTTGGAATTAAGCAATATGTTCTCATGTCTGAGTATATGTGAGATTAACTTTGTCAGCAATTGCAATCCAATGTAGTGTTTAGAAACACTGGTTGATTAAAGTGTTGAGAAACACTAGTTCATTTCTTATTAAAGCGTTGAAAAAACACTAATTCATTTAAAGTTCTTGATTAAAGTGTTGAGAAACACTAGTGTGATGTTTTTTATCGGTAGGTGGTGTTGAAGAAACACCTTTGTTTGTGGTAGTGACGTTTAAGTGCAAGTATTGAGAAATACTATTTTTGAGAGGCAAACCATCCTTGACAAGACTCTTAGGACAACCTAGCAGACATGAACTGACCATGCTAGAAAAGATGCCCCCAGTGCATAATGACTATTCCTAAGATGCAAATGCAGCCAAATCCCAAGCAAGGATAGGAAATTTGTAAGGAATCAAAGTCACCAAATAGCACAGATGCAATTATGAAGGTTTAGTGTCATTAGTGCATTGATAGATAGAGCACAGAGTTTGAGTGATGCCTCTTTGCCAGGTTTTCCCCACTCGGCCAAGCTTTTTATTTTTGCTACCAAGACACCTGTTTGCCAGGTTTTCATCAAGGCACTTTTCTCCTTTTCAATTTTTTTGTTCTTTTGTTTTTTTTTTTTAAACTTTTTTGTAGTATCAAGGCGCTTGTTTGCCAGGGTTTCACCAAGGATACCTTTTTTCAGGACTTTTCCACTATTTTGGGATTTCTTCAGGATCAATTTTATGATTTCTCGGTATTTTCTGAGATTTTCACTGTACAGGATTTGCTAGCCAGATATCAAGCATAGAACCGCTTAAAATGTAGAGTATTAATGGGATTAGAAAGAACATCTCCCTCAGGTGTAGCTAGCTAATAAGCTCCAGTCCCAAAAGTTTTAGTAATGACATAAGGTCCCAACCAGTTGGGTTTAAACTTTCCTTTTAGTTATCTGTTAGGCTAGTTCTTAGGATTCTCTTTTAGAATGAGACCCCCCACTTGAAAGTGTCATGGTTTGACCTTTTTATTGTACCCTTTTGACATGAATTTTTGGTACACTTTCAGATGATCAAACACTTGTTTCCTTGGTTCATCAAGTAAGTCTAAAGAATTCACCCTATTAATGCAGTATTGTTCGTCAGTAACAAGACCTTGTAATGATACCTGCAAAGATGAGATTTCAACCTTAATAGGTAATACTACCTCAGTGCTATAGACTAGGGAAAATGGTGTGGCTCCAGTTGGTGTTCTAATGCTTATTCTATAGGCCCAAAGTGCCAGATTTAATTGTAAATGCCAGTCTTTGCCAGACTTACTCATATTTCTGTGTAGGATTTTGAGAATGTTCTTGTTAGATGCCTTATCTTGTCCATTACCTTGAGGATAATAGATGAAGGAACTATGTTGAGTAATGTGAAACTGTGTGCAAATGTCTTCGATGTCTTGGTTTTTAAATTGGCCTCCATTGTCTGTTACAATTGAAGAGGGTATCCCATATCTACAAACAATGTAGTTCAAGATAAATATAGCCACCTATCCACCTATTTGCTAGTGGATTTGATCACCAACATAGATTCAACCCACTTAGTAAAATAATCAGTGGCCATAATGATGTATTTGTGTCCAATTGAAGAATTAGGATATATTTGTCCAACCAAATAAAAGGCCCATTGTTGAAATGGACAATGTGTTATGAATGGTATGGGTTCTCTAGCAGTATCATGGATGAGATTTCCATGTGTTTGGCATCTATGACATGTCTTTGAAAATAGAACAACATCTTTTTCAATTGTGGGCCAATAATAGCCTACTCTTAGCATTTTTTTAGCTAGTGAAAATCCATTTGAGTGTGATCCACATACACCTTCGTGGACTTCTTTTGATGTGTGATCCAACTCTTCTTGTTCTAAACACCTAAGAAGTGTACCATCAAGACCGTGTCTATATAAGTTATTAGTAATGAGGACATAACACGATGTTGTCTTAATTAAGGCTCATTTTTCATTCCTTGATAAACCATCAGGTAGAGTTTGGTTAGTTAGATAGGAAATAAGTATGGCGCACCGGGATTGGTCTTGGGCATTCAAAGCACACATTATTTGGTACTTAGGGGTATCAAAAGCTGGGTAAGATAGTTCTTCCACCAAGAAGTCATAGAGGAATTGATGTCCTTCTAGTTGTAACATGGATGCCAATGTAGCCATAACATTTGCAGCTTTATTTTCTGTTCTTGGTATTTGCTAGAATGTGACAAAGATAAAGTACTTTTTTAGGTCATCAACCAGTTTTTTATAAGACATCATCTTTTCATCTTTAGTCTGATAGTCTCCATTCACTTGATTAATAATAAGCTGAGAGTCACCATACACATGTAACTCTATGATCTTCCATTCCATAGTCAATTTAAGACCATTCACTAATGCTTCATATTCAGAAATGTTATTGGTGCATGGAAACATTAATTTGTATGCCTTGGGAATCTTGTAGCCTTGAGGGGTAATGAAGAGAACTCCTTCTCCAGAACCTTTCTGCGTGAAATAACCATCAAAGTATATCTTCCATGGATTTTTAGTTAAATGCATTATTATTTCATCAGGAAATTTAATTATCAGAGGTGTATCATCTTGCAAGGGTGAATCAGCTAATTGATCTGTGAGGACTTGTCCTTTAATAGCCCTTCTATACACGTACTCCATGTCAAATTCACTTAGAATTAGGATCCACTTTGCTATCCTTCTTGTTAATGCTGTCTTTCTTAAGAGGTATTTCAGAGGATCTATCTTTGTAATAAGCTTTACTGTGTGTGATATCATATAATGTCTTAAATCCTATGATGCAAAGACAACTGCTAAGAAAGCTTTCTCAATTATTCTATAATTGAGTTCATAAGATACTAGTGTTCTTCTGATATAGTATATTTCTCTTTCCTTTTTAGTTTCATCTTCTTGAGCCAGCAATACTCCCAGCGATGTAGTTGTAGCTGAAATGTATAGGAGTAATAGATTTCCATGAATGGGTGCCATGAGAATAGGAGGAGTAGCCAATTACTCTTTTAATTATTTGAAGTTATTTTCATAATGTTCATCCCATTTGAAGGTAACACCTTTATGTAGAAATTTAGTGAAAGGTTGTGCTCTGTCTGCAAGTTGTGACATAAATCTCCTGATTGACTGGAGTCTTCCTTGTAATGTCCTCATTTGACTAATGTTGCATGGAGGAGACATTTATAGTATAGCTTGAACTTTTGTAGGGTCTACCTTAATTCCTTTTGCTAATACTATAAACCCTAGTAGCTTTCCGGATTGAACTCCAAAAGCACCTTTCTTCAGATTGAGCTTGAGTTGAAATTGATCCATGCGATCTAATATCTTTTGCAAGTCTTCAATATGAGTAATCCTTGTTTTTGACTTTGCTAAGGTATCATCCATGTAATCCTCCATGTTTTATTATATCATATCATGGAATATGGTAGTCATAGATCTTTGGTATATAGCACCTACATCCTTTAATCAAAATGACATAACATTCAGAATAAAGTTCCCCATGTGCATGTAAATGTAGTCTTCTCTTGGTATTCAGGAGAAATCTTGATCTGGTTATAGCCCGAGAAACCATCCATTAATGAGTACATTTGATAGCCTGCTGTAAGATCTATGATCATATCAATGTTTGGCAGTGGAAAATCATCTTTAGGACATTCTTTGTTCAAGTCTCTAAAGTCTGTATAGAAACTGATAGATTTATCTATTTTAGATACTGGTACCACATTAGAAATCCATCCTACGTAAGTGATGACTCTTATGAATCCATCTTTCAGTAATTCTTCTAGCTCTTCTTTCACTAGTAATCCAACATGAGGATGCATCTTTCTTAGTTTCTGTTTCACGGGTTTGATCCCAGGAGATATAGATAAATGGTGCATTATTAATTCAAGATCTAGTCCAGGCATACCTCTGTAAGACCATGCAAAGTTGATCTTTTTCTCTTTCAGGAGCTCAGTGAATTGTATCTTCTCCTCTTCTGACAAGGATTGTGCTAGGTGTATATGCTAATTGTGGCCTTCTTACTTAGCCATACACTTCAACATGGTCATTGTTCATCAGTCACATACAAGAATGGATATGAAATCATCCATCTTGCATACCTACGTGAGTCGACCTGTTACCTCCTATCTATCTAGGGTTTTCAATAAGCTCTTAGTGTTAGAGAGTTAAACAACCATAGACCATTACTAGAACAAAGGATTTAAGCTAAAAATGTAGTGCAAGATTAATCTAGAATGACAGATGCAAGATTAATTTAAGAAATAAGAATGAGATTAAGCTAGGAATGAATATGAGATTAAGATAGAAATGAGATTAATCTAAGAGTGCTTGAAAGAAGCTAAACTAGACATGATTAATCCAATAATGATATTAGTTTATTGAAAATGCAAACTAAGAAATGTGAGAGTTTAAATACATGAAAATTATTGAATTGAAAATGCAGCAACGATTCGATGCAACAATGAATTCTCCTTTTTCAAATGAGAACAAGAGAGTTATTTTATAGACTGAGAGTTCGTTCAGAATAGAAAGTTTCCTTTCAGAGAAACAGTTAACTCTTAAAAATCCAGTTGAGAATAGCAAGTTTCTTTTGAGAGAAACAGTCAACTGTTGTCTTTTGGAGTTTAACTGATTTGTTTCTCTTTTAAATCACAGTTAACTCAAAGTTTCTATTTTTGAACTGGAGAGAAGATTTTGGAGAGAATATTTAATTAAACAAATAGAATATGAACTCATAAATGTATTTTCTAAATTATTTGAACAATTAAATTCAACTATTGAAATGAGGATATTTATTTAATAATTACATATTATTTAATTCCTTTTTAAATGTTTTAGCTAAAAGGGTGAATTTAATTTAAATAAAGTGCTAGGACTTTGTAATTAAATTAATTTGATTATAAGGTTTATTTAGCCAATCATAATTGATATTTAGGAATTAAATATAGTATGTGATTAATGCAGATTTAGGATTTTTCTATTTTTGACACTTAGGTCAAGTAGAGTTTGTCAAAACTCAGAAGAATGATAAATGCAACAAAATTGGTTGTGGTTGCAAGATGCCAATTTTGGGGTGTTACATTTTACCCCTCTTTGAATTGATGTGCGAGAAACACATTGATTCAAAGAAGAGTCTGATGTTTGAAACATAGAAGAATTGATTTTGAGAATTGATGATGGTTTTACAGCCATCCCCAGAATAGAGCTCAACTCTCCATAGTCTAGGTTAGATTGCCAAGATGAAGGTTAGATCAAGTTTTCGAGGGTTATCTTCAGAACGAAGCCCGATTCTCAGGAATCTGGGTTAGATTGCCTTGATACCTAATAGATTATCACTTTTCAAAAGACTATCCCCAGAATGAGGCTCAATCTTTAGGAGTCAGGGTTAGATTGCCCTAATACCTAGAAGTGAGATTTCAAGAACCATCTTCATAATTAAGCTTGACTCTTATGAATTTGGGTTAGATTGCCCTGATACCTGATAGATGAGATTTTGAGAATCATCTCTAGAATGAAGCTTGATCCTCATGAATCTAGGTTAGATCTACCAGACACCTAATAGATTGAAATCATATCAGATTGATTAAGATAGATTGAAATTTATTCAATGATGTAATCATCCTGCCCCCTCAGGAGCGAAATGGAAAGATGACACGTCAAAATAGTGATTGAAAGAGAGAATTTGTAGAGAGATGTTGAATCAAAGGTCGAGAAGAACTCAGAATAGATTATAGAAGAATCTGGAAGAAATGTCAATGATTGGAGAGAATGTTGAGTGGATATGATTCTGACAAGAAAGTGACATCAGAAAGTTGACTTCACAAGCATTCGATCGCATCGGTTACAAGATTTAAAATGTGATTTTAAGCTATATAGAAGTGTCAAATTTTGATTTTGATTCTTAAAATGGAACACTTTTGAAAATTAGATTCCAGTTCAAAGCATTTGGAATTGAAGAGCAAGAGTAAGGATCAAACACTTGGGTAGTAGTGATGAAGCCAGAATGGTGAAGAAGAACCCGTCATCATACAAATCAAGGAGAACACAATGAAGTGAACACTAAAACACTATATAGAATGAATGTGCAAATGAAAGTGCAATCCTATGATAGATGCAATGAAAGTGAAATCCTTTGCTAGATGTAGTGAAAGTACAATCCTATGCTAGACGCAATCCCTAGGACATGGTTGTTGGACCCATTGGAATAGTTATCATCATAGATAATTTTTGGAACATCAGAGTCGATACAATTACTATGGATGCCACTGAAACCATAAGAATATGAATATGAATTACATAAGATAAGATATGGGAAACTAACATAAGCATCAGAGCATAAAAGTTGAGATGACCTGAACATTTTTTCTAGTTTGATATAGTAAGAGTACACCAGTAAACAAGCAAAGAAATAATAGTCAAGGAGATAATTTCAACCTCACCAATAGGTAGTAGACAAAGAAAAGATAAACGAAATCAATGAAAACAAGAAGCATACAAAGAGAAATTCAATCATAGCTCATCATGTTTCAAAGTTTTCAAGATGTTTATGGGTATAGGGGTGTTGAAAAACATTGCTATGCTTGTGAGTGATTTTTATTTGATTGCTATTGATCTGTTGTTTATGTTTGCGATATCCAATATGTGTTGAGAAACATAGATGTATCCATAAATAGTGTTAAGAAACATTGTTTGACTGTGGTGTTGAGAAATACCTATTGATTGTGTGAGTAGTGAGTTGTCCTTTAGAAATGACAAGATTACTGACTCAAGTGTGATCCAAAGATATGATCAAATTTGGGAACCTATGCCCCTAGTGAGATTTTTAGAACCATCTCGAGAATGAAGCTTGATCCTTAGGGATCTGAGTTAGATTGCTTAGATAACTAATAGATGAGATTTAGAGAATCATCTCCAAAATGAAGCTTGATCCTTAGGGATCTGAGTTAGATTGCTCAAATACCTAATAGATTAATATGTTGAGATTCATCTCTAGAATGAATCTTGATCCTCAGGGATCTGAGTTAGATTGGTCAAATACCTAATAGATTAAGATTTCAAGAATCATCTCCAGAATGAAGCTTGATTCTTAGGGATCTGAGTTAGATTGCTCAAATACCTAATAGATGAGATTTCAAGAATCATCTCCAGAATGAAGTTTGATCCTCAGGGATGTGAGTTAGATTTCTCAAATACCTAATAGATGAGATTTGATTGGGGACCCACACCCCTAGATAATAATGGATGACTGAATTGAATCATGTTGCGAGGACAAACTTGATTTGATTGCCCCTAGTCTTATGAATCTAGATCAGTGTCAAGTGAGGAGGGTTTGCAGAGGAATCAAAGTGTCATGAAAGTGATTGAAATCTATGTACAAACTGAAGCAAAGAAATGCCAAGATGAAGCGCGAAGTACCACTCCAACTTCAATGGATTGATGTCAATTTTTAGATACACATTTTTTGTGATAAAATATCATCAGTATGGTGATAGTAGACAGACATAGTGGGAACCATTGGTGATTGATGCAAGAGAGATTCTCAAGTAGAGAAATCTTAGTAATAGCTAGGCATTAGCAGATAGACATAGTGAGAACCACTGGTGACTGATGTGAGAGAGAATCTCAAGTAGAGAGATCTTAGTAATAGCTAGGCATCAGCAGGCAGACATAGTGAGAACCACTGGTGATTGATGTGAGAGAGATCATAAAAAGTAATAGGACAGTGCCCCCTAGACCAGGAAGGTTTCCCCTTGAGTATGACCAGTGTCAATCCCTGTAAGTTGGTGTCTTGAAGGTAATTGAAAACATTTTGACTCCCAGGAATCTGGGTTAGATTGCCCATATACCTAATAGCTTATCAAATTTCAAAAGACTATCCCCAGAATGAGGCTCAATCTTCAGGAGTCAGGGTTAGATTACCCCGATACCTATTCATTTAAAGAGAGTCAATAGAGATTGTTTTTTTGGTTGATTCATCAAAGTGCCTATTGCTACGGTTTCACCAAGATGATCATTTTTTCAGGACCTTTACAATTTTTAGATTTTTTTAGAGATTACTTGATATCAAGAAAGATCACATTGGTTTGCCCCCAATGTCTAGTAAGGTGTAGGACATTTCATATGGATTAGAAAGTTGATAGATGAGACAAATATACAATGATGGACGAAGAGGGTGAATGAAACCCTCAAAGACAGTCTCCTCAAGATTACCCAAGCTAGGGAAAAAAGAATATAGCAATGTAGGCTCATGGAGTGGTGCTAGATAACATATAGGATGATGACCTGATGTCATGAAAAGAATGTGGTCCAAAAGAGTGGACATGTCAATAGACTTCTAAGAACTTGTTTTTCAATTTTGATCAAGACTAAGGGGTCAATTTTGGATAGGATATAGCAATGATAGTGCAATCAGGATATGAGACGATGAAGGGTATAAGTACATGTTTTGGATTATGTTAGGAATGCTTAGAGGTAGGAAGGATAAGCTTGGGATAAGAAAGATCATGATAGGGTATCATGAATGAGAGAAAGTGAATAAGTTGATGGAAAGGATAATAAATGTCAGGATACATGTGTGTTCATGGAGAGGCTCAACCTTGTCAAGATCAGTAGAAGGAACATGGAAGCTCATGCGCTAGCTGGATGTAAGATATGATGGATAAGATGACATGGAAGGAACTTGCCCCCAAGTGAAGAGTGCAAGTAGGAGGAATTACGCATGATGCTTGTTTGCTAGGTTTTCATCATGGTACTTATCCAAGGTGCCACAAGAAGTGGTTTTCACCATAGGATGGATTGATTTATCTTTAATTTTTCTACCAAGGTGCTTGTTTACTAGGTTTTCACCAAGGCACTTTTTTCTTTTTTTGTACTTTTGATTTTATGGAGGAACTTTAGCTTCTTGCTCTTTGGATAGTGCTCCTTTGAAAGATATGATATGATGGGCCAAGGCTGCTTAAAGTATGCTCAAAGATGTTGATAGGGTGATGATAGAGAAGGATTTATGTGATTGATTGGATAAGAGGGATGGAAGGATAGTAAGTAGGTGCGGGATATTGGATAGGGTATGCTGATAAGATCAATATTGACACACCCCTTGAAGGGTAGTTAACAAATGGAGGAAAAGAGGATGGAATAGCTTGAGGCTTTGATGTATGAGCTGATATGGATCTTGGTATACAAGGACCCAAGATGGATGGAGTATTCAAGGTAATGTATTTTGGGACATGAGAACCCAAAATAGAGTTAGAAGATGGGAGATGTTTAGATGAGTTGAAGTGGAATAATTTGGAAGCTTGGATGCCAAATTTGACATTTCCTTTTTGTTCAAGCATTTTAAGAGAGACTTGGGAATCCACATAGCTTTTGATTTTCCTTTTCTTTTGGATGATTTAGAACATAATTCATCCATGATGGATTTAGGAACCCATATTTTCTTTGATATTATTCTTTTCTCAGTGGACCGTGGACCTTTGTGGTCTCTTGAATATTTTTGTATTATTTTTAGTCACATGTCGATTAGATTTGACATAGTGATCTTCATATGTAAGTGGATTCTTCTATTTTTTATTTCTTCTTTGCACATCCAAATTACTTCCAAAAGACTTGGGAACTATAGATGAATATGGCCGATATGGCTGGTTTATATGGATTGGTTGATAAGGAGATTTCAAGGATGCATGTCTTTGTTGATCTTGATAGGAGATAGGGTAAGTAGATGACATGGTAATATTGATAAGAATGGTAGATGGAGGGACATAAGGACCCAATATAGATGGAAGGTTTGACGGTTTTAGCTTTGAGATATAAGGACTAAGAATGGACTTGGAGGATGGTGAAGGCAAATAATTATGTTTGAAAGGAGGGATATAAGGTGGGGAAGGGATATCAACATCTTTAGAGTGAGCTTCATGACCAAGGCTCTTCTCTTTAGAATTCATCTTCATATCAGTAGGTGCATGAGTAGTTTTGATAGGAGCAATTTTTATAGGAGCAGCTGAAGCTTGAGAGGATGTATATTTTTGCAAGAGATTTGGAGGAATGATAGCTTTTGGATATGGAAGAGTATGGAGAGGGAATGATGGGATGCTCTGATCTTGACAAGGAGCTTTAGATGGTGTACAAAGAATACCTTTCTCTTGATTTTCAATAGGCCCATTAGAGATTCCAGAAAGGATATCTTGATCTTTCTTGGGAGATAGATAAGATATAGGAGATGTAAGAGTTTCTTCTGGGAAGACATGGAATGGGATGAGAGGATCATCATGAGACTCTTGAGATAAGTGACTTTGGTCAATTGTTGGATGAAGATGGATGGTTTCTTGATCTTGATCATCACTGATATTTGTTTCTTCACACTTTGGATTATCTCCTTGACATGGAGCCACTTCGAACTACGAGGTAGGAGTGTTGGTTTGCATGAAGGATTCTTGAAAAACTAATGAAGTGTCATTTTGAGTAGGTATGCTAAAAATTGAAGCACATGGAAGATTTAGGTCTATGATCTTTGAAGCTTGAGAAAGGCTTGCATCTATATGCTGATTAGATTGGATCTCTTTTAAAGGTAGTCCTTGAGAGTAGACATAGCCAACATTAGGCTCAGTTCTTGATAGAGATGGTGTGTCTGGTTGTGAAACTTTAGGAGATAGAGGAATGGTAGAAGAAGTAGATGTGCAATGGGACCCATTGCTAGACATGGATTCCTGATATTGATCATGCTTGAGATTAGATGAATTATTAGGATTTTCCACTTCTATTATGCCATTGTCTATGACATCTTGGATTTTATGTTTCAAATCCATGCAAGATGAAGTTTTATGCTTGTTATGTCGATGATATGCACAATAGGGACTCAAGAATCTAAATCCACATGAAGTAGCTTGAGGGAATGTGATGAGATTATGCTCAAGAAATGCTTCCAATGTTGATGTATAAGATTGTCCCAAAGGAGTAAAGACTCTTTCTAAAGGATAATTAGACGCTTCTTGACTTGAAATATCCTTCTTTTGCAAAAAGAAAAGACCTTCATCTACTGATTCTATCATAGTTTCCTCTACATTCTCTTGATCAAAGATAGGATTGTCATAAAAATGTTCTTGATCAAAGATGGGATTGTCATACCAAGATTTATCCATGTTGGAAGAAAGTGGAGAGGTGTGAGAATCATGATCAAATAGATAAGGAAAGGTTGATCTTAATGAGGATTCATTAGATGAATTATCCTTTTTCCCCTTTAATCCTTGGAGTTTAGATTCCAAAGTTTGAAGTTGTTTTAATAAAGTTGCCCTAAGAATCTCTTCATTTGCATTGTCAGGACCATGAGGTTTAGTGCATTTTCTTGTAGACATTGTAAGTTTGTCTTGATGTGCTTGTTTAGAAGATTAAAGAGGAGGTATGATGAATTGATTGATTGAATAATAGGTTTTGAAGTAATATCTAAAGTGCTAACTAAGTCCAAGACCAAAGGACAAAAGAGATAATGTCCAATTGAGAGAGAGAAGCAATGACTCTGATCTTGAGTCAAGGTTGATGAACTTGCTTTCGCAACTTAGGATAAGGACAACGTAGACACAGATGATAAGATTGAAATAGATAATGGGTCACTTGGAATAGAATAACAAAGTCAGATTTTGAGACAACAAGCGAGTCAGACTGGCAACAGATTGCAGTTAAAGACAAACGAGTAGTGATGTTAGATGAGAACACATATTTTGTGAAAATTTGGACAAAACCTTCACAAAACAATAGCAATTTGGATAGAAATTTGATAGATTCTTAGAGTTTGATAGTAGATGTAGAAAATTTGACAAGAGTTTGACATCTTAACACCTAAGAGTGTATATTTGGAATCGTTGATCATTTTGATGTTTGTTTGTTTGTTCTAATGCTTCACCCATGCAAGACACTTTAAGCAGAATGTTTGTTGTAAAAAGAATAGAGACATCACAATCTTAGGTAAGCCAAGACAATATCTACTGAATTCCCACTTAAATCAGAGTTTAGCCATGCCTACTCATAGAGGAAAACTTAGAAGCTTGGAGGCACAGGCTCCTCCTTACAGTGCACTCACTTCTCAGGCACACCAAGCTTCGAATCCCAAGGGTAATGACTTCCCAAGGGACTGTTGTCTCTACTAAGAGCCATGAAAATGTGGTATGTCTTAGTCAGTCTCTGACCTTCCATGCCAATAGATAGAGGGATTTTGGTTACTAGCACAAAATTTTTTAGTCAAGGCATCCGTTTAGGTGGTTATACTTGCGGTAGATTAGCTCCATTATGGAGGCCTCCCAACCTACAAAAGTTACTTTCTATAGGTTTTTATGCACCACAAGGGTAATGTGGGAGATCTTCTTCCCTGTATAACATAATCAACACCTATTCACTATGACACTAATCATAATGACATTTTTTATATACCGGTTTGGAAGGGCTTGGCTTTAGACTATTATTGGTTGGGAAATCCACTCTCATCAGCTCTGTTAAAGCTCTTGGGAGGTAGCCACGCTAAAGGATTTGTATGGATTTCTCTTTCACTCAAGATCCATGAAGGAAAGGGGAGAGGATAGGTCCATGCAATTCCTTAGGATTACAAAACTAGAAGACACTTCAAACACATAAGAATATGACAATGATGTTTCTGGGTTTCTGATCATGCCAAAAGGGCGAGAGCATAATTTCCTGACATTATTGTCATTCCTAAAACACCAAATAGAAGTTCATTTTAAAAATTATTGCATGTGCGTTCCTATTTTAATAAAAGAAAAAACAAGATGCAAGCAAAATGTTTAGCATTCTATCAATCAAGGCAACCTGTAAGACAATTCGTTAGTACTCTATGTTTTAGCCTTCTTTTTCAACGTCCTACAAACATCTGTTAGGCTGTAATCAACAAGATAAGCTAGAGAAAAACAAAGCCCAAAACTTTCCAGCATTAGAAAAATCATAAAATCATAAATCTGATTGCATATTTAGAAACTAGACAAAAAATAATGCACTTAAAAAAAATGCATTAAAAAATGTTACCGTATGAGCCCGTAAGAGGCTCTGGAAGTTGCAAAATGCAGGATTATGCAGGTACATTCATCAAAATCTACAATTTCTTCTTCTATCTTGGTATATGTGTAGACAAAAAACTTGCCTTGATTTGCATGCAGAAGGCTGTACAACTTCTATTTGCAATTGTTTTTTGCCACAAAATCAATTTTGAGCGAATATGGACATATTTATAGTTGTTTCAAACCAAAATGACAACTCGGACGTGATGGTGGGCTCAGATTTAGCTCAAAATGAATGTATAAAATGATAAAAAATAGAATTGATAGAAAATGTAAAGTATGAGGCTAGAAATTGATTGTTTCTGCCCTACGACGGGTGCCAGAAATGTATATGCTAAATGTGGCCTTCTTACTTAGCCATACACTTCAACATGGTCATTGTTCACTAGTAACATCTAATAATGGATATGAAATCATCCATCTTGCATGCCTACGTGAGTCAACCTGTTGCCTCCTATCTAGCTGGGGTTTTCAATAAGCTCTCAGTGTTCGAGAGTCCAACAACCATAGACCATTACTAGAACGGAGGATTTGAGCTAAAAATGTAGCGCAAGATTAATCTAGAATGACAGATGCAAGATTAATCTAAGAAATAAGCATGAGATTAAGCTAGGAATGAATATGAGATTAAGCTAGAAATGAGATTAATCTAAGAGTGCTTGAAAGAAGCTAAACTAGACATGATTAATCCAATAATGATATTAGTTTATTGCAAATGCAAACTAAGAAATGTGAGAGTTTAAATGCATGAAAATTATTGAATTGAAAATGCAGTAGCGATTTGATGCAATAATGAATTCTCCTTTTTTGTATAAGAAAAAGAGAGTTATTTTATAGACTGAGAGTCCGTTCAGAATATAAATTTTCCTTTTAGAGAAATAGTTAACTCTTAAAAATCCAGTCGAGAATAGCAAGTTTCTTTTGAGAGAAACAGTCAACTGTTGTCTTTTTGAGTTTGACTGATTTGTTTCTCTTTTAAATCACAGTTAACTCAAAGTTTCTATTTTTGAACTAGACAGAAGATTTTGGAGAGAATTTTTAATTAAATAAATGGAACATGACCTCATAAATGTATTTTCTCAATTATTTAAACAATTAAATTCAACTATTGAAATGAGAATATTTATTTAACAATTAAATATTGTTTAATTCCTTTTTAAGTATTTTAGCTAAAAGGGTAAATTTAATTTAATTAAAGTGCTAGGACTTTGTAATTAAATTAATTTGATTATAAGGTTTATTTAGCCAATTATAATTGATATTTAGGAATTAAATATAGTATGCAATTAATGTAGATTTATGATTTTTCTGCATTTGACACTTACATCAAGTAGAGTCAGTCAAAACTCAGAATTGCCTAGTACAATATGACTTTGATGATTCAAAAGAATGATAAATGCAACGAAATTGGTTGTGGTTGCAAGATGCCAATTTTGGGGTGTTACACTAGGTGAAAAATTTGAAGAACTTCAGCTATGCCCAATTTAACCGGTTGTGTTGGTTCTATCAATACTGAAGATCTTTATTGAAAGTGCTTAGGGAGGATATCAAGAATCCCATCTTTTGGCACCTCTAGGAGGTTTTCACCATCAAATACGTCTTTTATTTTTACTTATTTAGAATCTGACACTACCACAATGTGGTTTTCACCATCAGTTCTTTTCTTCTTTTTATTTTTCAATTTGTGACTAAGAAACTTGATATTCTCCTCTGACATGTTCACGATCCTTGCATTGGTGGAAGAGAGATAAGGTTCACAAGAATTTAGGTAATAGGATAAAGTGTAGTCATTAGGGAAGTTCATGGTAGGATTAGGATCTGAATTCATTCAATCAATTAGGTTAGGATTTATCAAGGATAATGAATCAGAGTTTGGTAAGGAAAACATTATGTCAGTGTCAAAACTATTAACTGACAAGACATGTTCTCTTAAGTCCACTTCTATAGCGTTTAGATCATAAAGAGTTAAATCATCATTAATAGGGTCATTGTTAGTAATATGTGGACCTATCTCCAACAACTCATCAGTTGAGCTTTCTTCTTCTTCTCTTAGCAAAATGGAACTCATTTCTTGTAGTCTCATAATGTCCTCTAGACCTAGTAAAACACTAGTTTCTTCATCAAGAATTCTAGGTAGTGGAATCTCTTCTGATTCTAGAACAACAATAGTATCAAGGGAAGCGTTAGAACTCTCTCCTCTTTGAAATATTGGTGCCAATTTATGAATCACATCTACTTCAATGTCCATGGTAGCATCATATAGGACATCCCATTCATAATCATGTGAGTTTGTCATTTCATCATCTGATCTATTTAGAAACTTGGCAATAGTTACCTGATGTACCCTATTAGCCACTTGTAGATCAAAGTGTAGTAAATCTAGGACATGTGAAATTGTGACCAACTGCCCCTAGTTAGGATATAAATCTTGTTGTTGGGGTATGTCTTCATGATTTTTTTATACCAAAGGAACTTCTGGAGTATCTTCTGTTGTTTCCTCTACTTCTTGAATAGTAGCTTGTGTCAATAAAGGAAAATGAGTGTCTTGTGGTGTTTCAAAGCTAGGTACATATCTTTCTCCTTGATATGTAGGATACTCTATACCAATATGCAATAGTCTCTCATAGGTCCATTGTTCTAGTTTTGTTTCTTCTTCTTCATCACTTCCTTCATCAAATATTGGACCATCTCTTGAAGTAGGGTTTTCAGATTTATTATTGAAACCTAATCCTATCTTCTATTTGGTATTTCTGAATTCCATGTGTATAGGTTCAACAAGTCCTTTTCCTTTGTCTCCTAAAGGTCCATTCCCTTTATATCCCATTTTTTTGAGAAGGTCATATCCTTTACCATACTTTTATGGGGATATTTCCACATGTTTTACCTCATTTTCTTTTGGTTCTCCTTTGTAAAGCCAAGGTAAGACTACTTTTTCTTCTTTTTCATCCTCTTGAGAGGTAGATGCTTTAACCATACTAGTTGCTTTATGAATTTCTAGTTCTTTAGATGTAGTAGGTGTGAAAGATGAGGAAGGTTTTCCATAGGATCTTGGAGATACTGGAAGTTCTGTCAATGATGGGGTCATGTCTAGCTTGTATTCTCCTATACTAGTTTCTTCAAGTTTTAATGTCTTTCCAAATATTCTCATAACCATGTCTTTAGTAGTTTTAGGTGTAGTTTATTTTGGAGCTTCCTTGTTATGAGGGACCATACTATCTACTTTAACATTGTTGCAAGTATAACTAGCATCTACAGGAATTATTACTTCCACCCCATTATGTGGGGATTTGATACACTGGTGGTAAGTAGATGGTACTGCTTGCATTTCATGGATCCAAGGTCTCCCTAATAGTAAGTTGTAAGCCAAGGGTAGATCTAGAACTTGACATATCACATTTCTTTCAACTGGTCCTATTCTTATTGGTAGAAAAATGAGGCCTTTAGAGGATCTTTCTTCTTCATTGTAAGATTTGATAGTTATCTTACTTCTTTAATCAATGGTTTGTTTTAAGAGACCCAACTTCCTGATTAGATTGAGAGTACAAATGTTCCACCCTACGCCTCCATCTATAAATACACGTATGACATGGGATTTGTGAATTAGGACTTTAATGTGTAGAGGTTGGTTATGCGGATGTGTCAATGATTTGTCATCTTATTCTAAAAAAGAGAGATAGTGTGGTGCTGAGATATGATTTACCATTGCTTGGAATTTGTCTACATCAATGTCTTTTGGTACATTTTCAAAATGTAGGGCTTGTTCAAGAACTTCCCTATGCACTGAGGAGATTTTAAGTAACTTAAAGATAGAAATTTGAGCAGAGGTTCATTGCAATTGATCTACCAAGTTATAGTTTTCTGCCAGAATGGTAATGATTTTGCTTACTGCTATTGGTTTGGGAATAGTGAAAATAGGTACCTTGAAATATGTTGCTGGTTTTGATGAAGAACTAGGTCCTTTGATTGTGACTTGTGCTTGACTTTGAGTCATTGCATTGGATTGTGAAGATGTGTCTTTAGCACCTTTAATAGTGATCACATTGATTGATTCATATTTAATGTCCAACATGTTGATCATATTATCATTATTGGAGTAGATGTAATTCACTTCATTTCCTTTTCCTTTAGATGCTTCCCCTTTCTCGTAATTAGGGAATGACTTGTTAAATGTAAAATGGTCTTCATTGGTCATGTGTCCATCCACTTTGATTTTACCTCCTTCAATAAGGTCTTGTATAACATGTTTAAGCTTCATATAGTTATTGGTCTTATGTCCCTTGTTCTTGTGAAAGACAATAAGAATTATCATCCCACCATTGTGGTTTGACTTTTGGTTCCCATGGTTTTGAATTAGGAATTGTAAGAAATTTTTTATCCAAGAGTGTCTTCAAAATGGTCTCAAGAGGTTCACCCAAAGGAGTGAATGTTCATTGAGGTTTAGAAGTGCATGGTCTACTCTTGTTGTTGTCATTGTTTGCTTTAGGTACTGTGGTTGTTACCTTAGCTTCCTTGTTTGCTTGCATGCTATTCATTAGATTAAACACTGCTGGTTTAGGATTAGCATTAGATGCATCTACCACTCCATCATTAACAAAATTATTGATTTGTTTCTACCACTTAGGCTTGTTGTTATAGTTGGTAGATTTGTTATCACTTTGAAGGGTGATTTCTCCTTTCTTAACCATGACCTCTTCAATACGGATGGCGTTCTTGATCATCTTATCAAAGCTAGGTGAATATTGCATTTGCAAAGCATAGTTTAATTCATGTATCAATTTTTTTATGAATATTTACATCTTTTTAGACTCAAGAATAGCTCTTGAATACCTTACAAAGATTTTCCTCCACCTTTGTAAAAAGTGTGTAAAGGATTCACCTGTTCTTTGTTTTGTGTTACATAATTCCATCATGGTTACATCGTATTGTATATTGTAGGAATAATGTTGGAATTTTTTTTGTATCAACTCCTCAAAATATTTCACCTTAGGTGTGAGTTTGGAGAACCACTCTATAGCATTTTCGCCTAGACTTCGTGGAAATAACCTCATTAGGTATGTTGGTCCGTGCATGTATTCTATGCTTAGAGTACAAAACTCTCTCACATGGTCATGTGGATCAATCTCTCCCTTATACTTATCATATTTAGGCCTTGCCATGTTGGGAGGAAATGGAATTATTTTAATACTCTTGTCAAATGGAAATGGACAAATGGAGTCCAAAGAGTATTTTTCTTTTGGTTTAACCTTCTCTTGTTTGAGTGTTGCAAGTTTGTCTTGCATCAAGGTTAACTATTTGGTGAGAATAGAGATAGGGGTTGGTATCCCTTTTTCCTTTAGTCTTTTAACATCATAATATTTAGGTAGCTTCACTCCAATGGATGCTATATGTAGAAAGTATTTCTCTTTGTCTTCACCAATTATCTTTTCTATTGTTCTTTGAAAATTCCTACTTTGTTTGAGTCTATTTTACTCTTCCTTGGGTATGTCTCCATCACTTTCCTAGTCAAACAAAGGGTGAGTGATGTGAATTTATTCCTCACTACTAGTGTCTTCTTGTCTTTGCTTCTTTTCATTTTTGTATTTCTCAAAGGCTGTACTCCATTCATTTCTAGGAGCTTCCATTACGGGTGCAGGTGATTCTGTGTCAAATAAGGGATTGCGAGATGTTTCTCCTTTTTGAAAATGTAGCAATGTAGGAGGTACTTCTAATTTGTCAGAAAGATACTTATTATATCTTGTGTTAACCATGAAACTGTATCTCAACTATGTCCAAAGTTTCCCAATAATGTCAAGTGAAGTCTCAAATTGTTCAAGTAAGTCTGTCCAAGTTGTAAGGATTGTTTGTTGTCTGATGGAAGTAAGTGACTCTAGCATCAAAGGATTAGAATGCCGTAATAATGAGCTGAGAATCAAGTTGTTTTGGAGAGTGAATAGACCACATGTTTTGAGACTAATTGTAAGAGCCCAAAATGACATGCAAGGTAGACTTATGAAAAAGTTTTGAAACAACAACAAAGAGACTAGAAAAAGAAACAAGGTCGGACTAAGGAGCCAAAAGGGTACCCAAATATACTAATTTCCTCTGAGAGACAACTATGCAACTACCCACTATTTTAGATGCGACACTCTACATGCGAGCTAGGAAATACTAGATGCGAGCTTATGATGAACTGAATGTGAGCCTTGATATCCTGCATGAGACCTTTCTCCCTAAAAGTGATGCAATTATGACCAGATGCGATCTAGAATACAAAATGCGACTGTGAACAACCAGATGCGAGCCATGATAGACTAAAAGTGACTCTCTGATGTTCTATCAAGTTTTTGTCAAATTTGTCAAGTCTGTCTTAGAATATGTGAAGTTTGTCTGATTGCAATTTGTTCTCTGAGACTTTCCAGTGAGTGAAAAACATAGCATGTAGTATTAAGGATTGAATTTTGTTGCTTGTTTGAAGGATTTATCTTATTAATGATCTTTTATGCACATCAAACAATTTTTTATTTTTAGGGGTGAACAAACACATCCTTAATCCCTAGTGTCTAACAATATTTTGAAAATATTTTCTCATAGACTTAGGTACACACTCAAATGCTAATCAAAATATTGCTATCACCAAGCACGCAATGGCTCTTGTTATGATACCATATTAGCTGACTCCAAATGCAAGTGAGGGCATGAAATGATGAGTATCTTGGGGCAATTAATTTTTGCTTTGCACAAAGATTATCACCCTTTCGAGCATGAATCAGGTAGTTTTGACTACAATTTGTTGTTTATGTTGGGGCAATCCATTCGAAACTATCTCCCATAGAATTGCACAAGGAAAAATTGAGGCATATAGTCCTATGAGTACTCAAATGTGTGTAGTTTCTCAAGAAATATTGAAGCAGCTCCGCTCTACACACACCCAAGCATGTTCAACGAATGATGTAAAAATTCCAAGAAAAAACTGATTCTGTCTTCTGAGGTTTTTGCCTACAAGGAAGCATTTATTTATAGTGAGTTGGAAGGGTTAGCGTAAACCTGTCCTCACTTGGATCATTCTTGGGAGATTTTTCATCAATCAGAAGGCCCTCTAATGTTTAAAAAGCATACAAAGGATTGGTAAGCTTAGGATTTCAAGATTTTTGATTCTTTGAAAGAAGAAGAGCATACTCTCCTAGTCCATGCCATTTTCTCCCACCAGTACTTCAATCACTATTCTTTCCCTCATACGATTTCACTCACAACACAATCCCCCATGTTGAGTTTTTGATTCCCCTGCTTGGAAGGAAGAGCAAATCCTCTAGTGAGATCGAAAAGTAAGCTTAAGTTTTATTTAGATATTCCTAAATTATGAAAACACAAGTACTTGAGAGAAAAGTTTGTTTGTTCTTTTTTTCTCAATATTTAAATTCTTTGCTTGTTCAATTACAATATCCCAAAATTTAGATGATGAAGCTCTTTTTCCCACAAATTTTAATGACTTGTGCTGTTCAATTACTTGTCAAAGGGAATTAAATGATGTAACTTGTTCAATTAGTCCCAAAAATTTTAGTGATTTGTTGTTGTTCAATTACTTTCCCAAAATGAATTAAACAATGTGATGTTTGCCTTGTTCATTTACTCCAAATCCCTCTCAAGTCCTAAATCAACTTTTGAGTTTTTGATTTTTATTGAAGGAAAAGAGCATACTCCTCTGATTGATTTATTAAATGATGAGAAATTGTATTTAATTTGCAACTTTGAGCAAGTAAGGACAAGTTAATCTATGAAAAAATTGCAAAACACAAGTTAACAATTCCTTTTCCACCCTTTTTGAGAAAAAAGGGTACAGACAACAATCTACAAACAAGTATTAGGCTGTTTTGAAAGAGAGACAAAAAACATCCAAGGATTAATGGTTAGACCTTTCAATTTTCAACCTTAAAAACCAGATGTGATCGTATTTTCCCTAGATGTGACTGCCTTTTCGTAATGCAATCCAGAATTCACTAGATGTGATGCTTAACCAGAAATGATGCAAGATTACCAGATACGAGCCTTGATATCTTGGGTGCGATCCTATTTCCTTAAAATGATCTAATTTCCTAAAAATGAGCCTTGATAAATAAATGCGACCCTGTACCTACAAACAGAGAAGAGAAATTAGATCAAAATGAAGAATAAGATGAGATAAAATCCAAGATTCTACCCCATAGTGGGTACCAGAAATGTGTGTGTATTTTGTGGTTCCTGCAAGCTGCAACACAAAACTTCAATAAGTCATTACATTAGTGTAAAACAAGGAATAAGACATCAAATAAAACGATAAAAATGACTTATTTCTTCCTATCTAAGAGGAGTGTGAATAATGCTATAATTTCCCTCAGATTATGCATTAATCAGTGACATATACAACTTAGAATGGAAGATTTAATAGAAACTAGCCTATATGCTCAAGAAATGGTTCATTTTAAACTCTCAAATTGAAGATTATAACAATTCAAATGAAAGATGATTTAAAAAGCATGAAAATCTCTATCAATACTAGGAACATAAGTTTGCAAATTGAAAACTCAAATTAGGGGCTAGTTGAGCTTAAAATTCATTCTATTTATAGAAGAATTAGGTGAATGAGAGGTTAGGATTGAAAGTGGAAGAGAGGTGGAGATTGAATCTTTAGTGATCCATGTGAGGTGATCCAAGTGATTTCACTCCCATTGGTTAGGGAATTGACTTTCCCTTTTTGTAAATGGAAATGTAATTTGAGGATTTATTTAATTCCTTTTATTAATTACTTTAGCCATGTTTTGAATTATTTTAATTGAATTGAATTGTTTTTGATTTAATTCAATTGTTTTGATTTAATTGATTTAATTGGCTAAGACAATTAATTTTATTTAGTGATTTAAATCACCTAGGATATTAAATTTGATTTAATGAATTATGCAATTAACTTGAAGAATTTTCTTGACATAACTAGGGGTATGATCACACTTAGGGAAATAGGGTCTATGGTTAGAGAAGAACAAATTAGGGTGGTTACAAGGACTACCACATAAATTTGTTTAGAAAGTTGCATAGCTTGATGCAAAGAGACTTAAGTGTTAAAATTTATATTGAAGAGTTCTACAAGTTGAACATCAGATCAGGTCATATAGATGATGAGGATGGACAAGTTTCTCAGTATCTTAATGGTTTGAGGATGTCCCTACAAGATGAAATCATGATGAAGGTCAAGGCAGGAGGATCCCCAATGGAGATGTCCTAGCCCCCAACCAATAACCACACAATGGAATATAAATAACAACACAAAGATTTATATCCACACAATGCAAATACTCATAATAGAAT
>MU225509.1:451474-466041 GCA_018584345.1 Thuja plicata | reverse complement strand
CCATGCCGAGCAACCAAGACCATGCCAAGTTCCATTAAATACATCAAAACCAATTACCCAAGACCCAAGTAGGTCCACACAACTCTACCAAATCCCTCACACATGAAAATAATTCCACACAACTCCACCAAATCTCCCAAACATGCAGGATAGCTAACTACCTTGGGATGCTCCTGCATCAAATCAGTCTGTTGCAGAATAGGAGTTTGGAGTAGGCTTATAAGTGGGCCTTGAAGGCTGAAGAGATGCTGAACATAATGCATGAGAAAAGAAAAAGAGGTAGAGGTGGAAGATTCCAAAGAGGTTGAGGTAGATATTCTGTAGATCAGGGAAAAAGTGAGTCAAAAACTAAGGAAAATGATCATTATAGGAGGAATGATAGGAGTTCCTATTGAAATGAAGGATAAGGTAGTGGTGAAAGGAGGAAGTTTAGTGGAACTTTTTAAAAATGTGGTGAAGCAGGACATAGATCCTTTGAATGCAAGAAAGGTAGCTCTAAAAAAAAGTGAGAAGGAAATAGTAGAACATCATTTGCTGATGAAGAGTCCACCGGTTCACTGAACAAAAATCAAGAAGAGGAAGGTGCAACCTTGATGACTAGGAGAATCCTATACCATAGAGAACACACGGAGTCTATATAGAGTAATAAATTGTACAGAACTAGATGTGAGGTACAAAACAAGGTGTGTAATATTGTCATAGATAGTTGTAACTCTGATAATCTTTCTTCAAAGGAGTTTTTTGACAAATTGAATTTGTAGAGGATGGAACACCCTAAACCCTATCGTATCGCATGAATACAAGATGAAAACAAGGTATTAGTAAGTGAACAATGCCTAGTTAAATTCAAGATTGGGAAGTATTATGATGAGGTTTTGTGTGATATTATGCCTATGGATGTGGGTCATATATTGTTGAGTAGACCATGACAATAGGATAGACAAGTTATGCATGATGGTAGAAAGAATGTATACACTAGTGTTTTGATTACTGGTAAAAACAAGTTTTGAAGGGACCCTAAACCATTTACATTGTAGTATTACAAAGATAGGAAGTATTATCAACAAAAAAAAGAAGCAACATCAAAAAACATCCCAAAGGGGGGAAACACAGACGACCGAAAAAGGAAAGCAGAAAAACCAGCAAAAAAGATAGAGACCAGTCGAAACACCAGCCCAGGTACCATCACTCATTACTTCACCATTCTCCTCTAGGGTCTCAGCCATCTTGGCCTGGATATCATCCATCCTCCCAATAAGGCTCTTCATCTCTTCCATATTTTTCTTAACTGTGGGGGATTTTTTCCTGCTGCTAGCCCAGGTTCTAGAACTCAGTCTGCCACTGATCTCTAGGTCATCATCCCTTTTTTTTTCTCCCTCTCCTAGACCACTACCCAAAAAATTAACCAAGGTTTTGAGATTAGTGGATGAGGATTTCATGCTATCTTTTTTGTGGTGAATTCCCATAATAGTACCCTCCATCTTATCCATTATGTTCTTCATTGCTTCCAGGTCATTGTTCAAATTCTGGGTGGAATTACCCTATTTTCTACCTTTTTCCATCTGCTCCTGGAGAATGGGGTTCATAGCCTCCAAATTCCTCTATTTCAAATTTAGTCTTTTTATCTCTTGGAAGCACCACTTATTAAATATGAAGGAGTACAAAGCCTCAACTTTAACAGTCTTAGTGTCCCCAATAGTAATCTCCTCCTTGTCATCAAAATACTCAAAAACTAACCTAATAGAGGATTCTCTAACCCTATTTTCACTGATATCTTCATTTTCCTCATTCATATTCTCCTTCATATTCTCCTTCATATCCTAATGCACAGGAACATCATGCCTCATACTAGAAAAAAACTCATCCAGGGTAGGAACCTCCTCAACTCTGTAGCTTTCCTTCTTATCAGAAGTTTGCATCTCCGAATAATGGAGTGATTTTTCTACCAGGTCATCTAAATTTTGAGAGTTTTGGACAATCAAGTTTTCATAATTCAAATTTTCCCCAGAAATACCTTCCATGTTTTTGGTAGTATCATCCCTTTCCTTTTTGTCCCCGCTCTCTTCTTCATTTTTCTTCTTTACACTCGCATCATCCACCTTCTGGGTGATATTGCCAGCAAGAACAATGTTCTCATTCTCAGGCTCAACTTCCTTCTCAAAAATCTCTTGGTATTTCTCTTTATCCTCCTCCATTTCCTGAGTATCACATTTATCTTTGGAGTCCTCTATATCCTCCTCCTCCCTATTAGGGCTATGCAAATTTTGGGTCTCAAGACCTTCCACTTCCTCAGAGTGATCAGTATCATTATCCTCATCATAAATACTCTCAGTAGCTTCCTTCTTCGCAAACTTGGGTTTCTTCAAGCCACTATCAGGGATATCCTTAGCCTCACTCTTACCCTTCCCCTTATTTGGGGTTTTTACAATAGGCTCTGAGATGGTATCCCTAATGTGCTCATAAATGAGCATGATCAAACCCTCATGCTGAATGACCTTCTTAGTTTTATTTTTGTACTCATGAATAATTTTAACTGGAGAAATGTGTAAATAATAAGGAATATTGATCAAGTCCTTATACCTAAAGTGGTTGAGAAGCATAAAATGATGGGACTGCGCCTGCATGAAATGCCTGTTGAGGGTGATATACTCTATTATAACCAACTGAATGTTACAAAAAATTTATTTGATTATGGAAACATCTATGAACCCATTAGCTCTGGATTTAGAGAAAGACTCCTTCTCCTTCTCCGACTTAGGAAATTTCTTCACAACCATGTCAGAAATCTTCCTGTTTCTATAGAATTTTAAACCCTTATTAGGGATTCTAGTAACTTGAGCTATAAGTTTGACAGATAGGTTAATGGTTTTCCTTTCCATCGTGATAGTGTCCTTTCTCCATCCCTAAAAAAAAATCTGGGTAAAAACCTTATAAAAACCATGGAGTTTTTCCAAATAAGGACTAACACCACCCTTTTGCAATTTACGCCAAACCATGGCCATGTCTTCCCCTTTAAGCTTACGACAATTTGTAGGCTCCTCCCTTTTAAGATCCCCTCCCATATTGCTAGAATTCAAACACAAATCACTCTTCCCTATCTCAGACTTATGCTTACAATGGTTGTCGTTCTCAGCCAGATTAGAAAGCATGGGAGGAGAAAATATAATTATTACCAAATTTTGTTCCCCACTCTTTCCAATAAATTTTTGTAGCCTCCATAGTACTCACACATATGGGTTTTAATAATTTAGAGCATACCCTCTTTATGGATGATCTTTTCATAATTAACCTTTGATTTTGTTTCCTCATTCAAATTCACGTAATCCTCTCAAGTGGTGACAACGTCAGATCTCACACCAAAATTTGCCAAGCTGTCGGTTGCACCATTTCTTTCTCTGTACACGTAGGAAATGTAATATATGTTAAAGGTATTAATAATTTATTTATCTTTCATAATAATATTTCTAATAGTCCAGGATGGGTTAAAATATCCCTTAAGACACTTTATTATGTTCATAGAGTCTCCTTCTAACCAAATATTTTGAAAATTTAGATTTTTAGCTAATTCAAGACCATTAAGGGCTCCCATTTCCTAGGCAACATGGTTGGTCTGAGTTCCCAATGGGTCCGCATTAGCCACGATGAAGTTTCCTTTGCTATCTTTGATAATTCTACCACACCTAGCAGAGCCAGGGTTGCCTTTAGCAGCTCCATCAAAGATAATTTTAATCCATCCTTCTAACGAAGATCTCCAAACACTGTTCTCCCCTTTATAGTTCTTTGTCTTTGTTTCATTTATATTCCAACAATTTATATGATGAGTATACCTCTTATTTAGGTTTACATAGGTACCCCTTAAGATTTTTTCTAACACAATGGTAGGGTTAGTAAGCTTGTCTCTAAATATTTTGTTGTTCCTCTCTTTATAGAGATTCCAAGCCACGTGGGGAGCCACCAGATTCCAAGCTTCATTAACCATATCATTAGAACTAGGAAACTACCATTTTTGGCAGAAATCCTAGATAGAAGCGGGAAAAATCTAGCAAATATTCCATTTCTATAGTAATAAGGACCAAACCTCTTGAGAAAAAGAACAATGCAAGAAAATATGGTTAGTAGTTTCCTCAGAAACACAACATAAGAAACACCTATTAGGGATAAATAATCCCTGCTTGATGAGATTGTCCATAGTTAAAGATTTATTTTAGATAAAAATCCATAAAAAATCTCAATCTTGGGAGTTAGAGTTTTGTTCTAGGCATTAACCCAGAAAGGTTTGGTAGCAGGAGGGTCAAATTACAAAAGGCTGGCAGAAGCCACAAAAAAACACCCATTAGAGGTGAGTCCCCAAAACATAGTATCCTCATTAGTATCACAAATGTGTTGGGCAAGGAGAGCATTGATAATCCTAGTTAACATAGGGCTTATTCTAGCAAGATTCACCCAACCATTGTCAATCTAGTAATCTTCCACTTTACACCCATACCTATTTTTGCACCAGTTCATAGAGTTGTAAAACTCAGGATTGGCCCCTAGGGGCTCATCCATCAACCATGAGTCATCCCAAAAATTAATTTTTCATCCATATCCCAGCTTCTATTTCTTCCCCTTGCTGGCAATATTTCTAGCATTATTTAAGCTCCTCCAAAAGGAAGAGCCATCCACTCTCTCCATGCTAAACAAAAAAATGTCAATAGAGGGGAATTCATAGAGATATTTGTGTTTAGATATGGTATTCAATTCCTTTGGTTCCCCATAAAGCCTCCTAATCTATTTACCCAGTAGAGAATTTTTAATAACCTTGATTGGTTTTAACCCTAGTCCCCCTAACTTCTTGGGTTTGCAAACCTTCTCCAAGGCAATCAAAGGGATACAATTTTTTTCTTCAGCTCCAGACCAGAGGAATCTTTTTTGAATGCTTTCAATATTTTTAGAGTACTTTACATGTATATTAAAAAAGATAAGGGTATAAATAAACATGCTTTGAAAGGTAGATTTAATTAAGGTCACCTTACTGGATTAAGATAAAATAGTTCCTTTCCACCTAGCAAGTCTTTTCCTAAACTTATCAATCATCAAGTTCTAGAAGGAGTCATCAATATTCAACTTGAGAGGTAGGCCTAAATAGGATGAAGGAAAGAAACGAATTTTACACTCCATGATGAGTGAAACTATATTCTATCTAACCTCATGGGTATTGATGAAGAACAAGGAAATTTTATTCCAATTGATCAATTGGCTAGTGGATCTAGTATAGACATTAAGGGCACCTTTCTTTTCTTTAGCTTCTTGAACTGTAGAAGTGCCCATAGTAATGGTATCATCCATAAACTAGGCATGAGAGAAAGTGAGTGAATTGGAAGAAGGCAAAAACCCCTGAATGACTCCCTTGTTGACCAAAAGCTTCAAATATCTCCCTAGATACTCAGCCAAAATAGTAAAAAGAATTGGGGAAATCGGATCTCCCTGTCCGAGGCCTCTAGAGTTTTTGAAGAAATTGGAGGAAGAACCATTAATAATCATAGAAAAAGACGTAGTGGAGATCAACTGGGGTATAATATAAATAACCCAATCATTGAAGCCAAATTTCCTTAACACCAAACTCAAAAAATTCTAGTCCACATGGTCATAGGCCTTGGAAATATCAAGTTTGAGGAGAAACCCCTGTTTACCAGCAACATCCAATGAATGCATGTTTTTATGGACATCTTACCATATTTTCACTATGTAGTTCTAAATGGTAGGGTTGTTATTAGACCTAATATTTCTGGTGAAAAAATATTATTTTGAGTTCAAAGGTTGGCTGGTTCAAATGTTCAAAGTTGCTGTTGCATTTTTGGTTCATTTAAGATCTTAGAAAATCTAAAGTTTGCTCTCCTAAATTATCAAAGAGTGCAAATTTTTTGCAAAGTATAGATGTTTATTGAATTCATAATAGAAAAATTCTTTTCTTATTTCAAACAAATTGAAGAACAACATTTAAGTAGTCCACACAAGCAGTGGTTGCTTTCGAAACTATAGAACTGGAAAGTGTATTTCAATGATAAAAAAGATCTTTTCATTAAAAGATATTCAAAATGAAATGCATTTTATACAAGTGACCACACAAACCATGGTCTAGGATTAATGCAAACATGCATATGGATTCGAAAATGCAGAGAAAAAAGAACTAAATTTCATTTTTATAAATCAAGAGAGGTCAAGATAAGAGGAATAGGGTTAGGCCCCCCCATTGCCTGGTATGGTTGTTGTAGTTCTGGAGGTTGTTGTGTGCTGGAGGTTGTCATATTTTTGGGCTTGTGTCCAAGATTCACCTGAAACAAAGAAGAATGAAGAGAAGTGTCAGTTCATATGAATTGAGCAATGAAGGAAAATAACTTGCTATCCTATTATGTTGATCTCTATACATTGATAAAATGCAAAAATAGAAATACAGAAACATATTCAGAATCATAATGAAGAAGAGAAGGTGTTTTATTAATGTTGTTTGCTTCATGTGTAGATGCAGGTATGAAGACCAAATAGGTTATTGAAGGGACACACATACATTACAAGTGTGAAACCTTCCAACCAAAGTTATGAAGAGGCAAAGACTGAATAATGGAGGAGGCTATTGAGGGGGTATGCATAAGTTTTGGGCACGGTACATTTTGGCTGAATCATGGAGCAAGCTTGAAAAATTATGTTGCAGAAGGGATGTGTTTTCAAAAACATGAAATGTTCTGACATCCAATATTTTAGGATACCAGACTAGCATAGCATTAATGAGACATGGTTATGTCATGAAACCTTTTGGTTAGGTCTTAAAAGGAAAGGTACTTTCAACATTTTTAGTAAGAAAATACAAGGTTCTATAAGACCAAATTCTAGAGCCTAAGAATAAAGAAAAGAGCATATAGTTGTAAGTTGCATCTTCAAGAAGTGAATAACATGAGGCTATACTACGCAAAAAATATATTGAAGCAATCCTTAAAATATTTTCAATAGTTAAAAAATCTCCAAGGTATGCTCATATGAAGCATTCATACAAATTAGAAGTGACATTGACATAATTTCAAGTGATAACCATATAATATAAGGACAACATCAACATTCAAACTTCAAGGAGGAATTCCAAGAATTTGAAAATGGGAAATGAAGCATCATGATTTTATTCCAATGGAAAAAATACACTATGTAAATATATCCAATATCTGAAGGGTGCACACTATATTCAACATAGATTTTGTTTTCCAAATGTCACAATCATCACATGTTCACAAGAGAGGCACATGGCAGTATAATTGCTGAGAGCATAATGATAAAAATAAATGAGAATAATAATTTCCAACAACATGGAAGATACACTTTTTCAATAAAGTTGTCATGTCATGGAGATAATAGAACAATGAGCTACAAGAACAACTTTAGGTTATTAAAAATTGACACTTGGAAACATGATGATATAACAAAAGCAATGCATATCTTTCATGCAACTCATAATCAAAACAGGCAAAACATAATTGGAATAGTCATGTTATATAAAACAATCTTGGTTTTTATAAATCAAGACTCAATAGAGATTCAAAATTCAAAGAGATGAGCTACAAAAGAAAGAATCTCAAAGGCACAAAATATTGCTGAGAGAGAGTTGATAGTGATCATAAAACCAACAAAGAAGGTAAAGAGTATTGACAGTGCCAAATGATAGGAATTCAATTAAGAGGTATATTGTAGTTTTGATTTATGATAAAGATGCATCTTTAGTAGCATGATTTTTAAATTTATAATAGCAAGGCAAGGAACTGTCATATTCAACACAGCTTTTGTTTTCCAAATGTCACAATCAACACATAAATGTGGAATCAAATATGTAATGCAAGGGAAGGTACTTTAGCACAGATGTTGATCAAATAATGGCATGATTTTCCTTCAAGTTACATATCTAGCATTAGAAAGTATATCTTTTTCAATGAAAGGTTTGATAAGCAGTCACAGTTGCAGTATGGTTACTGATAGAGTTATCATGAAGGACCATTACCAAAGTCAAAATCTAAGTGATAGTAATTACAAAACAACAATAGACTCCCAAAACCTTTTCCAAAAAATTACAATTATAACCGTGGTGTTTTACATAAAGGAATTTCTTCTTTTATTCCATAAAGTAACGACTAGCAATGGGGTCTCAAAAATTTATGGAAAGGAGAAGGTAAACAATAGTTTTGGAGAAACCCACTTTATGCATAAAATTATTGATAGAAAATAGAAGAAATGAGAAAATAGGTTCCAACAGTATTGTTAAGGCTTAGAATTGTCACCCCAACTCATGCATTAGGGCTACACAACAATTCCATCCTAACAATGGAAACCTCCTCGAGTTGTAGGTGGACTTTGATTGAGGAGGAACCTCCGGATTCTAGGATGGTTCCTATTAGATACAGAATATAATCTCGTGATTGGTAACTCAATGGTAAAAAGGAAAGGAAAGCTTTTGAAAACAAAACTTAGGATTAAAAGTGGGGTGATACACCAAAATTGGGTTCAAACTTTGTTTTGGACAATAATGCAGGAATCCTATCTTATATGCCTAAGCTTGATACTTTAGATCTCTAATCAACATATAGGCTAACAAATCTTACTATTCGGGTTGAACTACAAATAGCTTGACTAATTAGAAAACATACAGTTTACTTACAAGGTTCTGAATTAATGATTACCTAGAGAAGGAATGTGGAAAAATCACTTCTTTTGATTACCAATAAAATAAGCACTAGCAAGAAAAGATGAAAATAGAATCTTGACACATAAAAATCAGAATATAGAAGGAAAATGAATCATAAGCTTTATTATTCACCCAAAATATGACAAAATTTGGTTACAAAATGGTCTCCAAAAAACATCTGGGAACAAGAAGTTCACTATATGCTCTTCTCTCTAAAATCTTGAACCCCTTAACATGAAGCAAAAGATAAAATATATAGCCCACATGGCCCAATTTCCAAAATCATCTCCCTCCAAAAATCTTCCAAAATAGAAAACCACTAAATGATAAGGCTTAACAAGTGCCCTAAATCAAGCCCTATGTTTAGCCCCCAAAATTGACCCCCTAAAGTTAGTGAATAAACATACATCTTTTAATTTCACAAACCTTATTACATGATATACTCCGAAAATGAATTACCCTTAAGGTATAAAACCCCAACCATAACCCGTCACCCTAGAATGAACAAACCCTAACTTTACATCAACCTGACCACAGTATAGCTAATGCTGAAGTAACTCGCACTTCATGCTTGATAACAACTCATAGCTAACATTAACAACACACTGAAAGGATGGACTGTTGTCTTCATGGCACAAAAAGTACTTTCATGGCATTGTGAAGGGAATGTTGAGGCAATGTGAACTAACATAGCATTAACTCCGTTTGATAGTGGACTTCAAAACTGGGTAAAACACATTGTATAGTATTTTTTGATCTTCATTACACTTAGGGTTTTTCTCCTCTGTGGCTCTGCCATGCTTGTTTGAACTTGTAACTTGGAAGCCATAATCAATGGCACTAAATTTGCATCTCGAGTATGTGAAGAAGCTTAGGCTTCTCAGGCTTTGTAGGAAAACCATGAGTTTAAACTTTATCTGCAATAAAAAATAGTGCATTTTATGGATTTCTGTTGGAGTTTAGGATTTGTTTGCTTTGAAATTGGATTACAAGAACTCAAGTTTTGTTGACTGTGAGTTAAGTCCCATGAATTTCATTATGTGGGGACACCTGTAGAGTAGCTTGCAAAGCTCAGGCTCTAGATGTTTTGAAACCATATCAGATGGTGCTGGATGCAAGCTTTGAACTTGGGTTTTTTGAAGTTGATGGGTTTTTAAAACCACCGTAAGCTTGGACTAAGACTAAGCTATGGCTAAGGTGTTGAGTGATCCATGAAATATAGTCTTGAAACTAGGCATATCTTAGCCATAGCTTCAGACTCATCCCCAGTCTATGGTAAACTTAGCATGAAGCTTGCAGTGGCTGCAGATTTCTCTGTTGAACTTCAAAGAGCTCAGGCTCCATCTCTTCTACTATAACCCGCGACACTTGGCATCTTGTCTACATCCATAACTCAGCCTCTTCTGTCACTTCTCTTCTAGATAAGTTACCTTCACATTTCTTGTAACTTCTGCATCTTTAAATGCATAACATTGAGTTTCAATAACTCCATCTTTTATGGGTTTAAAAAAAAAAACACATTTCTGGTAGTAACTTGGGGTTTTAATATTATTGCTTTGTATGTTGAAGTTGTTGTTTTTTATTTCAAAACCAAATCACACAGCTCTATTGTGTAACCCTAACCCCCATCTAAATTACTCTCTATTTCTTGCTTGTTGTCGTTCTCTTAATTACTGCTCTTTGTGTTACATTAATATCAACAACAACAAAAGAAGATATAACCACATGGCCATTATGGTGAACTCAAACATGTGCAAGTTTGATATGAACTTGGTTTTTAACTGCACTCCACTGAAATATTTCAAACACGGAAACACTGTTATGAGAACAAAACATGTCCCTCTTTCGAGACCGAACTTTATCTTCATTTTTTTGTCTGAAAACATATAAAGTTTTGTTTCTAGCATGTTTATAAAAAACACAAAAACATTTAGTTTTACTGATGAAACTATGAGCATAACTTATCAAAAAAATGAAAACACAACATGTTTAAAACATTATGAAAATGTTGTTCCTCTTAGTGTAAAAACACACTGTTCTTTTTAATTGCATATAAGATACTACCCATGGGGTTCGAGCATGGGCTCGTGACTCCCATGGGTTAAACTTATAATAGGAACCCTAATTTAAACATGTATGTCTCATTGTCATGACTGTATCCCTTACATTGTATGCATGATGAAAATTATATTTCAATACAAAAGTATAAGATGTATTTGTCTAAATACCCTGCATAAAGACATCTCTTGAAATATGCAT
Organism: Thuja plicata; assembly: GCA_018584345.1. NCBI lineage: Eukaryota > Viridiplantae > Streptophyta > Pinopsida > Cupressales > Cupressaceae > Thuja > Thuja plicata. The sequence goes on along the minus strand of MU225509.1, from coordinate 455,081 downwards.
TGCAGGCATAGAAAATATACTCCTTTGAAACCATGAACTATCACAACATCTTTTGAATTATTTGGATGATGAATGTAGTTGTCTTCTATGAATGTTCACTTTATGAAAGCACACAAACATACTATTATCACAGTTCTTGTTCTCTATTTTTTACTTGCAACTCTTTCAGCAATTGTCAATTCTGTTATTCATCTTCTCTCTTTGCAAATCCTATTGTCTTATAAATATAAACACTAGTACTTCATAAAATAGAAAACATGATTAATCACTAGGCATGTGGTTTCCAATATTGATCTCCAAAATGAACTCTTATGCCTTTTCTGCATTTGAATACTTACTGTAACAACATTGCTTCCATTTATCATTTGCATAAAGATAGTGAACACCTCATCCTTTAATTTCTACATATTCAAGTTCATTAAGAACCCTTCCTTGCTCATGTATCTCCTATAGTATCATGGATCCTTTCATGCATCATCATCTTCTCCTTCTTTATGAATATGAACTGTAACCTCCTGAGATGTAAACAATCTTTCTTGCATGTAATGGCTTATGTGAAGTTTGAGCATGGGCTTGTGACTCTCATTGCATTTATTTTGTTATCTGCACTGAGTTATATGTTCATTTATTGCACACATACCACCAATCAATCTGTTAGTTCAGCATATAAAATGAATCAATCGGTGTTTGTGTGTGAGTGTCATCTAGGATGGCATTCATTCATGAATATTGATTGGTTTGTTTATGTTTGTTGAACTAACAGGTTGACCTAATTTTGAAAAAGGTTTCTCAAATATAAATATTAAGTCCGTTTCATTCAGATATCTAGTTATGAAAACAAGAATAACATACATCAAAGTGACCATTAATAGTAAAAGGTTTCATGTTTAGAACAAGTCCCTTTAATACTATGTTTCACTTATTGTGGATGCACATTTCTTTGTTACATTGATTTCATCAGATTGATATGCAACATTAGAATAATTGATTGTATGTTGTTTGTGTCCCATGTATTGCTTATATCTAACACCCCTTTCTCTTTTATGATGCAAGTGAAACCCTAAAAGACCTAAATGAAGATGAAGACTCGAACTTGGAGACCTAGGACCTGACAGACAACCATCAAACATTCAAACAACAAGGCAATGCATGGGACCCCTACTCCATATTTCTATCATGCTTTCTATTCTACAAATTTACTCTTTTAATTGACATGAAATGTTAAATATGAAAGGACAATTGAATATTACATTCAGTTTGAATGGACAATGTAATTGATCAGTTATAAATTTTGAAATTTTGGAATGTGATCAATACTTAGAGTACAATGATGACATTTGACAATGAATATAACAATGAAATGTTAATCAATAATATCTGAAGGATAGTATTAATTAGGCCTCCTAAAAATGCATTTTTTTTTTCTATTTATGGTTGTTTTGTTGTATGTTGTTATTTAGGGTAACAATTTTTGCAACTTCTGCTAGATGTCTACCTGATAGACATGACCTTTAGACCTTATCCCAAGACAACAAATTTAGAAAACTAGAACCATGGATGAAACCTTTATTGAAATGAAAAATGCATCTAATCTAGACCTATGCAACCTAAGGACCTAGTGCTTGGACAACACTTATTGAAAATAAAACCTAAACTAAACCTAACCCTCAAGTCAAAGCTTGAGGTGTATTCCATTAACTATAATTTGTAGCACTTCTCCATGAGTTGTGGACAACCAATAAGCATTGTTTTCCTTGCAGGTGGTAATAACAAAAGGGCCAAACCAAAAATGGTCAAACTTATCATGCTGCCCTGACCTACTTTTCAATACATACCACTTGAGTACTAGATCACCTTCCTTGAAATCCAGGGATGTAGCTCTCCTATCAAAAGACCTCTTAGTTTTTTCTTTCCTTAACTCCATAGTATCCAATGCCTTTTTCCTTTCTTCTTCAAGCTATAACAAATCAGCATACCTCAACTAAAGAGGATCTTCCTCTTCAATCATCAACATTTGATCAACAAGCTATAAAGCTGGAAATTCTATAGATATGGGCAACTTGGCCTCTTTGCCATAAATCGGGACATAGGGTGAATTTCCAATAACTTGCTTAGGTGTTATTCTATCTAGCCACAAGGCTGCCTTCAATTTAGAGTGCTAATCTCTCTTGTTTCCTTGCAAAGTCTTTTTGATGATCCTAATCAGGTTTTTATTGGTAGATTATGCAAGACCATTGCCATGTGGATAGTAATTAGAAGAAGTATTTAAATAAATGTCATTCTTAATAGCCCACTCTATTTTAGTTGATCCAACAAAAGCTAGAGCATTATATGAGATTATTGATTAAGGGACCCCAAACCTTGTTACAATGTCCTCATTGAACTTTAAAACAATAGTTCCAAAATATTCCTTTAGTGCAATAGCTTCAGTCCATATGGTAAAATAATCTATGGCAGTCAAGGGCTACTTATGTCCTGCACTAGAATTAGGATTTATTGGACCTATGAAGTCCACTTCCTATTTATTGAATGGCTGATCCACAATGATTGGATTTAATGGCAATGTTGCCAACCTTTGTTTTCCTACAAACATAGCACACTTTTGGCATTTTCTTGCCCATGAATGGGCATCTTTGAATAAATCTAACAAATAATAGCCAGCTCTTAAAATTTTCTAGGCTATTCTCGTAGGGTTGAAATGCCCTCCACAAGATCCATCATGGAATTCAAATAAGATCCTATTCTGATCAACATAGTCTATACACTTGAGAAGCATACCACAAAAATCTTTCCTATAAAGAATATTATCAATTAGAACATAAGGAATATATTGAAGCCTGAAGTATCTCCTCTTGGCTTTGTCAAGATTTATTGGAAATTGACCAGTTTGCAGAAATCTGGTCATATCTAATAACCAAGATATTGAATCATTGATTAGTATAGAATTACCTTGGGGCAAGGCAGCCTCTTTAGTGGCTTCAAATTTTTCTTCTCCTTCCGTGATCTGATCACATAAACCTTTGCCTCTAACCAGCTTGGTCACATGGATTTGCACATCATATTCCATAACCCTTGTTATCCATCCTGCCTTTTTTTCATTGACATATTTGTTTAATAAAAACTCTTTAATGCTAGGGTGTGCAACCATTAGATGTATCCTATTACTAGATATCAAATGCTTAAACTTTTTCAAGGCCTTTATAACAGCTAGTACATGTTTCTCAACATAACTATATTTTTGCTCATAATCATCCATACCTTTGCTAAAAAATGCAGCTGCCTACTTCTGCTCATCCTTATTCTTTTGCACTAGCATTGCTGAAACAGTGTCAATACCACCATAAGCATATAAAACAAAATCTTTAGAGAAGTTAGGATTAGATAAAGTTGGGGTTGAGGACAAAGCATGCTTAATTTGTTCAAAACTCCTCTTTCCCTCAATAGTCCAACTGAAAGGCACATGCTTTTTTAACATAGCACTCAAAGGTTTCAACAAATTTGCAATATTAGGAATAAAGCGTCTAACAAAATTTATCCTTCCAATAAAACTCTGCAATCCTTTCTTATGTTTTGGCAATGATAGTTCCAAAATTGCATAAATCCTCTC